>QPMI01000188.1:0-167200 GCA_004431415.1 Cyanophora paradoxa | reverse complement strand
GCCCCCCGCCCGCCCCCCCCCTTGCGTGCGCTTCGGGCGATTTGGCGGCGTCGGCCGCGGCACCGCTCACGCCCGCCGCTCCGGCCCCTCCCTCCCTCCCTTGCTCGCTCGCTCGCCGCTGGGACTCGCTCACTCGAGGGTGGGCGGGGCGCCGCTAGCTAGCTAGCGCTCACGCTCACGCCCGCCGCTCCGGCCCCTCCCTCCCTCCCTCGCTCACTCGCTTGCTCGCCCCCGCTAACTCCCCCTCTAACTCCTCGCTCCGGCCCCTCGCTAACTCCCTTGCTCGCCCCCTCGCCCGCGCAGGCCGACTTCCTCATCAACTGTGCGTGCTTGCCCCCGCCCGCCCTTCCCTTCCCGGCCGCCCCCACAACAGCCTGACGCCCAGTCGCGCCCGCAGACGGCTTTATCCCCGTGCGCAACGAACGCGCGGGCCGGGCCGGATTGGAAGCCATCTAACCGGGCTGGCCTGGTTGATCACGATGGCAGCCGTACGAGGACACGGTCTCGGTGCTGCGGCTCGGCATCGAGCCCAAGGCCACCTCCTCGCCCGGCCTCCTCGCCGCCCTCAAGGCCCGCCCCCGCGCGCCGCGCGGCGAGCCTTGCTAGGCTAACCTACGCTTTCTTTCAGGTGATGGAGGGGCGGGGTGTGGGGGTGGGGACGCCCTCCGGCGGCCGGCAGATGCTCGCGTACGTCCGCGAGGTGCGCGGGCGAGCAAGCGGGCCCCGGGGCGCCCCCGGGATGGATGGATCGTCAGGAGGGGACACTTGGGCGCTTTTTAGGATGGGGGCGCTCCGTGGGCGCGCTTGCTCAGAGAGAGACGCTGCTCGACGTCACCTCGTCGAGCACACCTCTAGTGCTCCCCCTGCTGCAGCGCTAGCGAGCGAGCTGCAGCTAGCTGGCGCCCCTGCCCCGCGCGCGCCGGCGCCGGCGAGCCCGCGCCTTAAGCTTTTTCATCCCTGCAGGGTACCGTTCCCAAGCTCATGCTCGAGTTCCTCCGCCTGGTACCCCCCTTTCCCCTCCGTCCTCCCCCCCGCCACCCTCCCTTCCCTCACCTGAGCCGCAGGCCTCGTACGAGGGCCCCGCGGAGCCGTCCCCCCCTCCGGGGTACATCGGCCTCGAGAACGAGCGGCGGGCGCTGCAGGGGCTCCGCCAGCAGCTCCTCGTCATGCTGGCGCGTCACTGCGTACCCCTCCCCGACCCCGCCCCGCCCCCCGCTCCCGCCCCGCGTGCTTCTAGATCTCACGCCCCGCGCCCCGCGCGTGCGCCCCTCGCGATCGATCGGCAGGACGCCGTCCCTAGCACTGCCGAGGTGAGAGCGGGCGGGCGGGCGGGCGGGCGGCGGGGTCGGTCACGTCTGACGCCGGCGGGCGGGCGGCAGGCGGACGCGGCGGAGGCGGAGCGACTGGAGGCGGAGGCGGCGCTCTTCCCCGCGGGCCACCCCGCCGCCGCCGTGCGCCAGCCCGCCCCGCCCCGCCCGCCCGCCCTAGCTAGGCCTCGGCCCCCCCGCATCTGGCCGACCGGCGCGACCCGGGGATCCGGAGCAGAAGGCGCGGCGGCGAGCGCTGGTGGTGCGGGCGCGCATGCACGAGACCAGGATCCGCCGCTCGATCGTGCAGGCGCGCCCCGCCCCGACCCGCCCCATACAAACGCGCGAGATCTCGGCGCGTGTGTGGTCAGCCAGCTGACGGCGCGCGCGCGCTTTCGCAGCTCTCGGAGACGCTCTGGCTGCGCATGCTCATCGCCGAGAACCCCGCAGACGTCACCCGCTAGCCCGAGCTTGCTGTAGGACGGCGCCGTCCGTTGGCGCGAGCGCGACTCGGCGACCTCGGGCGCCGCAGTTCCTCCCAACCCCGCCCCGCTTCCCTTCTCCGGACCCCCGCGACTCCCCTATCCATCCCTGCACGTGCACGCGTGGTCCGACTTGTCCTCTTCTCTTCTTGAAAAGCATCTTATACGTACTGCATCACATTCAAAACGGGGCCATTATTGAAACGGGGGGTGGTGGATCGCGATCGATATAACGTTACTGCGCACCACGCGCGCGGGGCGGGGCGGGCGGGCGCTCCGGCGCCGGCGCCGGCTACAGGAGGAGGAGGAAAGGCTTCTCGATGATCTTCTTAAACTCTTGCATCCACTTGGCCGCCTCGGCGCCGTCCACGACCCGGTGGTCGCAGCTCAGAGTCACGTACATGAACGTGCCGACCTCGAAGGGAGACTCGCCCTCCTTGGCGCCCGCCTTGGGGATCACGCGCTTCTCGGCGCCGCCGACGCCGAGGATGGCCGCTTGCGGCGGGTTGACGATCGGCGCGAAGTGCTTGATGCCGAACATGCCGAGGTTCGAGATCGAGAAGGTGCCGCCCTGGAACTCGTGCGGCTGCAGCTTCTTCGCCCGCGCCTTTTCCACAAGGCTCTTCATCTCCGTCGAGATCGCCTGCGGCGCGCGCCGCCGCGGATCAAATTCCACGCCGGAGGATCAAATTGTTTTTCGAAAGTTTGAAAAGGGGGGTACCTGGAGACCCTTGCGCTCGGCGTCGCGAACGATGGGCGTGATGAGGCCGTAGTCAGTGGAGACGGCGACGGAGATGTCGGCGTTCTCGTACTGCCGCATCGCGGCGTCCGTCCACGAGGCGTTGACGAGCGGCACGCGCTTGAGCGCCATCGCCGCGGCCTTGATCACGAAGTCGTTGACGGAGAGCTTGTAGGCCGCGTCCTTGCCGGCCTCAGCGTTCAGGCGCTCCCGCAGCTTCGTCAGCTCGTCCACGCGGCAGTCCACCGTGACGTAGTAGTGAGGCACCGTCCGCTTCGACTCGGCCAGGCGCTGGGCCGTGACCTGCGGGCTGGTCAGTCGGCGCCGGGCCGGGCCGGGCAGAGGAAGGGGCGAGGGAGGCGGCGGGCCTTCTTGATCTGCGTGTGGGGAATGTCGACGAAGCCAAAGCCGGGGAGGGCCGCCGCGGGCACGCCCGCCGCCACCGCCGGGTGCTGGGCCGCCGCCGCGCCCGCCGCCGCCGGGGCCGCCGCCGGAGCCGCCGAGCGCGCGCCGCCCGAGGCCGCTGGACGAAAGCGTAAGAAAAGAAAAGAGACCGGGCGGCGGGGCGAGAAGCGAGCGGCGGCGGCGGGCGCCGTCCAACGGAACGGACGGACCGAACTCGGCGACGTCAGCGCGGATGATGCGGCCGTTCGGGCCCGAGCCGCGCACGGCGGCAATGTCCACACCCAGCTGCTGCGCCGTCTTCTTCGCCAGCGGGCTGCCCGGCCGAGTCCATGTTAGTTAGGCGGGAAGGAGGCAAGAAGGGGCGGTCTGGATCGCACCTCGCGGCGACGCGGGCGCCGGCGGGCCGCGCGGGGCCGGCCGAGGCCGAAGCCCCAGGGGCTGCTGCCGCGGGGGCGGCGGCGGGGGCGGCGGCGGCGGGTGCGCCTGCCGGGGCGGACGCGCCTGCGGGCGTGGATCAACGCCGCGCCGCGCCACAACAAACCCCCAGCGAAGCAGAAAGAAAGAGCCGCGCGCACTCGGGGCGACCGGCTCGAAGTCCTTGAAGAGGGGGATGTCCTTCGCGTCCTCGACCAGGATATAGACGGGCTGCCCCAGCGTCAGCCTGGCCGGGCCGAGAGAGAGCGGGGACACGGAGGGAGGCCGAAGGGCGCTCGCGCGCACCGTGTTCACGGCGACGTTCTTGGAGCCGGCGGGGATGAGAATCTTAGCGATGAATCCGTCCTCAGTCGACTGGAAGTCCAGCGTGGCCTTGTCCGTCTCGATTTCGGCCACCGTGTCGCCTGCGCGCCCGCCACCGCCGGCCCAGTCAGCGCTAGCCCCGCCCGCCCGCTCCCTCCTCTCTTTCCTTTCCGTTCCTTCGAACGTTCGCTGGGGCGCGCGCGCGCACCGGCGGAGATCTTGTCGCCGACGTTCTTCTTCCACGAGGCGATGTTGCCCTCGGTCATCGTCGGCGAGAGGGCCGGCATCAGCAGGATCTGGTGGGGAGCTGCGGGCGGGCGGGCGCGCGCGCGCAGGAGTCAGAACAAGTCTTCTCGCTCCCAAGAAGGCGCTGGCGAACCGTCCGGGGCCGGGGTGGCGGGCGCGGCCGGGGCGGCGGCGGCCGGGACGGGCGCGACGGGGGCGGCGGCGCCGGCGGCGGGTGCGACGTAGTTTGCGAACGCAGCAACATCGACCTTCTCCTCGACCATCACGAAGATGGGCTGCGGGGACCCAGTCAGCCGCGATGCGAATGCGCGAGGCGCAGCTTGCCGGCGCCGCGTTCTGCCCGCACCGTGTTCACGGCCACGTTCTTCGAGCCCGCGGGAATAAGGATCTTCGCGAGATAGCCGTCATCGGTGGCGGTGAAATCCAGCGTGGCCTTGTCGGTCTCGATCTCGGCGATGGTGTCGCCTTGAACCGACGCGTTACGAAAAGCGAGGGATCGGGCGCCGGGAGGCGCACCAGCGGCGATCTTGTCGCCCGGGTTCTTCTTCCAGGTGGCAATGTTCCCCTCCGTCATCGTTGGCGAGAGCGCGGGCATGGGCACGACTTGATGCGCCGGGACTGCGCATGATAGATATCAGGGCGCCGCGCGGCCAGCGCGAGGGGAGGAGAGTCGCTCACGAGAAGAGTAGCTGCGGCGGCCGAACTCAACTGACCGGGCCGGCGCGCTCGGCATGCTGTGGCGGCGGGGGCGCGCGCGCGACAGTAAGGGGCGGATTCTTTCGGGCTGGTTGCGGCGGAAGCCGAGAACCTCACCTAAAGCTATCGGCGATCGGGCCATGGCGGGCGGCGTTGATGAAGCCCCGGACGAGCGCCGACGACGGCCGCGCGGCCGAGGCATTGATCACGGCATCGCCGGCCGCGAGGCGCGCGGTGGCTAGACGGAATAGTCTTTGCGGCTTGATCGAGGCCCGCGCAAGGCCGCTGCGGACAGCCAGCATCCTGCAACCCGTGCTTCAGCGCGCGCCACCTGGGTCCACGCGCAATGGGCGGGCGGTGCGGGACTATTACCTGTGAAACTCTTGAAGCGCTCTCTGGCCCGCGAACTAGAAAGGAACCGAGAGAGCGGCTTCGAACAAGGGTACAGCGGCTTCTGAGCCCGTGGCTGGGGCAGCCTGGGCTTTCGCTCGCTTCCATGAGGCATCCGAGGCATCGCTAGACCGGCGCGAATGAACCGAGATTCTGCGCTCTCCTGGACCTGGTGCGACGCGCGAGCCCCACCGGCCGCCCCGCTGCCTCGCTGATGGGCCCGTGCCGCGCCTCAGGGTGGAGGACAGGTGGCGGCAAGTGCGCCGGACCGGCCCCCGGCAGTCGCCGTCTCTTCCACGCCGCGCTGACCCCGTTGGCGCGCTCAGGCCGAGCAGGAGTCCTGGGCCATAGGAGTGGACGAGTTCCGGAAAGGCAACTACCGCGAGGCAATCGCGCACTTTCAGGCTCGCATCCTTCCCGCCGCGCCGCGTGTCCGCCGCCTGTGGAGTCGCGTGTCGGCCAACCGGAAGCCATCGCAGGATGCCGGCGGCAGCCCGCATGTGCTGTTCAACATGGGCGTGGCGCACACGAAGCTCCGAGAATTCGCCGAGGCGGTGCGCGGGCGCCCGGCGCCGGCGACGGCCTGCGCGTTCCTGCGGCCCGGGCGGCTAGGGCGCTGAACGCGGGGGCGGGCGCAGGAGTCGTACTTCACGGAGATCGTGCGGGACTACGCTCGGGACCACGTGCTTGCGGCCCTCGCGCTCTACATGCTCGGGGTTGTGCTGCAGATGCAGCGAAACTTTCACGCGGCCATCCAGCACTACACCCGCGTCTTCCTCGTGCGCCGCGCAGCTCGGCTTCGTGCGGCGAGCGGGCGCTGAGCGCGCGGGACGCGCAGGAGTTCCTCGGCGAGCGCGACGTGGTCGAGCTGGGCGAGTGCGGGCTGGACTTCGTCATGCGCAAGGCCGACCTGCTCTTCAACCGCGCCGTCTGCCTCGCCGCCTGCGAGTCCTTCACGGAAGCGCTCCAGGACATAAAGTACACACTAGAGCTGTGCGCCCGGCCCGGCCCCGCCCCTCCCCGCCCCGCGCTTCCGCGGCCGGCCCGCCCCTTGACGCGCGCCCCTGCCCGCAGTCTCCAATCTGAGATCGATTCGCGGGCGGCGGGGGAACCCCCCGCCGCGGGGCGGGTCGAGAAGGACCTGTGGGCGTCGCTGGGCGCCGCGCAGGAGCTGGGCCGCCGCGTGCTGCTGGCCGTAGAGGAGCGCGGCGGCGCGCAGGCCCTCCCGCGCAACGCCGCCATCGATTCCGTTCTCCAGCGGCGCTCCTCCGGCGCCTCGTCGGGCCCCGCGCCGCCGGCCCCGCCGGCCCCGGCCCCGGCCCCGCCGGCCACCGCCACCGCCGCCGCTATCGCTGTGGTCCGCGGCCACCGTCTCTCGTCCGATTCGGTCGGCTCGGCGGCTTCTGTCGAGTCGCCCGCCACGGCCCCGGCGCTCGCCCTCGAGCCCTCCCACCCCCCGTCTCTCCCAGTCACCCCAGCCCAGGGCCCCTCCCCAGCCCGCGCGCCCCCGGCACTGCCCGGCCCCGGCGCCGCCCCCGCCTCCTCCTCCTCGTCCGTCTCGGCCCCCGCGACTGCCCTGCGGCCCACGGCGATCCCGGCCGCAGCGCCGCGCAGCCGCCCACGCCGCAGCCGGCGTCGACCGACTCGCCCCGGCGGCAGCTCTTCGCGCACCAGCGGCAGCTGGGCGTGGTGGCTGGCCCGGGCCCGCTCCCGCCCCCGCTCTCCGCCAGCAGCGCCGCCGCGCATCGCTTCAGCGAGCGCCTCGCGGCGGCTATGTCGGCTCTCGCTTCCGCCTCCTCCTCCCCGCGCCAGACCGCCTCGCAGTCGCCCCACTCCGCCCCCTCCTCCGGCCCCTCCTCCTCCCACTCGCTGCCGCGCCCGACGCCGCCCCCCGTCATGAGCCTCTGCGAGGCGGCCGCGCTGGGTACCCCCCGCGAGGAGGGCCCCCCCGTCTCCACGGCGGCCGTCCTCACGTCTGGGATCGAGGAGCCCAGCCCGCAGCTGCAGCCGCGGGGCCGGCACCAGGGCGTACCCCGCCTGAACCTGGCCGCCATCGCCCCCGACGAGCTCGGGAACCCCGTACCCTCCTTCGCCTCCCTCCTCTCTCGCCCGGGGGGCACGCTCTATCGCCCCCCCTCCGACCGGCCCCCCTCCTCGGACCGCGCCGCGGGCCATCCGCCCGCGCCCGCTCCGGCGGCCGCGATCGCTGGGGCGGCGGGGGCGGGGCGGCGGCGGCCGGGGCGCCGGCGGGGCCCGTCGGGGGCGCCGGGATCCGCGGGGCGGCGCTGGCGGGCGCCGAGAGCGCCTCCAGCACGCCGCCTTCGGCGCTGGCGTCCGCCTCCCCCGGCTCGTCCTTCTCAGCGTCCGAGCCGAGCTCGGCGGGGCGCACGCACGCACACGCCTACTCGCGCCCGGCCGACCCCTCCTCGGCCCGCTCGCTGGGCCTGGAGACCCTCTCCGCCCGCTCGCTCGAGGCGGCCCCCGCGCCGCCCACGACGACGCTCGGTACCCCCCGGGACGAGCGGCCCTTCACTGACATGTTCCGGCCCCGCAAGTCCCCGCTCCGCGTCAGCGGTGCGCCCCCGCCCTCTCCTTCTCCTCTCCGCCCCCCGCCGCCGCCGCTCGTGCCGCTCGTTCTCCTTCTTCCCCGCGTGAAGCGCCCCCGCCTCGCAGGCTCCGGCGTGGTGCGCGTGCCCGGGGGCACCATCGGCCTGGAAGAGCTGCACGCCCCCCCCGACCTGGCGCTTCCCTAGGCCTGACGACGACGGCGCCCGTACCCTAATTATCTTATCCTCCGGTTTCTTATCCTTATGTTAGACTATCGAGCGCCGGTAGCAGCGCTCAGCAGACCCGCGTTGATGTGCAGCGCGTTTCATGATCATGCATCGTCCATATCTTTTTGTGCGTGCGGGCGTGCGCGGATGCCGGTCTAACCGCACCCGTCCAGCGTGCGCTGAACAGGAAACAGAGAGGGAAGCGGTCTTGATTCGCTGTAAGACGGTGGCGCCAGCACCCCAGAAGAGCGAGGGGAAGGAAAGGCCGAGCTGCGGGAGAGAAAGATGGGACCTTCCCGTCGCTGGCACGGTGCTCGATCGGTCGTGAAAGCGATTATGATGAAGAACACCCTAAAGAAAGAACTGCTAGTCTACACAAAAGGCGGCGCGCGTGTCGTGGCTGGACGCGTCGATGACCAGCGGGCACCCTACCGCGTTCAAGTCCACGGCGAGCGGGCCAGCGACTCGCTTCTCACTTCAATTGCGAGAAGACCTTCGGCGCAGCCTGTGGGGCGAAAGCGGTGAGGCGGGCGTGGCGCATCCGCATATCGGCGGCGAAGCGGTGAGGCCGCAGCTGCCTAGGCCCCGGGACGGCGGGCGGTGCAACGCTCCGTTTAGGTCTTAGGAACAGCGCATCGTTGCGCGAAGGTGCTAGCGCCACGGGCGGAGGCGAAGGTTTGCCGGGGGGCGCTCACGCATTTGTCGACGCAGGCCTGGTAGTCGAAGAACCATGCCTGTGCCACCGTTTCGATTAGCTCGAATCCGGCATTAGGCGGTGGCCTAAGGAGGACTGCCGGCGGTCCGCGATGGAAGGACACGCGCAATCTGCTCGCAGTCCGCGCACCGTGCACTGGCCGCCCTTGGCCTCGATGCGCTTCGAGCAAGCCTGGTAGTTGTCCCAGAACTTCATGCAGGGCGCGTGGCACTCCTGCTCCGCCGGGGGCTTGGGGTCGACCGGGTCGCTCATGGTGAACTGCCGCCGAGCACGAGCGGGATTCGCCGGTCAGCAACACGCTGCGAGCACAACGAGGCGCAGCGCACCTCGCCTTTTTTTGACTGGGGGTACACGAACTGAAAACAAGCTCGTCACTCCTGGATCTCTGGCCCGCCCCAAGCCGAAACTGCTCATCCGCTAGCTACGGTGCGATGGCAGGGGGCCGCTCCATGGCCGCCGCGCTCCTCCTCGCCGTCGTGCTCCTGGCGCTCGTCTCCGCGTCGGAAGGAAAGGTGCGGTCGAACAAGAAGAGCTCGCAGTCGGTGCGCCGCTTTTCCACCGCAATCGGGGTGGCCTGGCGCTCTTTTGACGCAGCATGCAGGACCGCGCACTGCGGCAGAGGCGGCAGGAGTGCGAGAAGTCGACGTGCGCGAACTTCGCACCGGAGCTGGTTCGCCGCTGCTGTCAATGTCCTCTCCGAGCGTGGACGCCGCAAAGCCGCTCACTCCCGTCCAGTTCGAGAACTGCGTGTTGAGGTGTACGTCCGAGGCGTGCTACCGAGAGATCTTCGCGGGAAACGAGGTGCATTCGCCCGCAGGTCGCCCGTGTATCCGCTGCCTGAGCTTGCCGAGCAGCTTGAGGAGGGTGAGATCGACACGATCCGCATGCGGCAGGTCCGCGGCAGCGATGCTATGCAGCGCGCACTCGAGCTCACTCGTTATGCGCAGTTCAACGTCTGCAGCCGGCGCGACATCCAGAACACCGGCTAACGGGCGCAGTCTGTCCACGACGTCGACGATTTCACCCGACGCCCCTCCATGGCCAGGGGTCCTTCGCGTCCGGCCGAAAGACTGGAGCTCTGGCAACCTCGGGCTGCGCTGCAGCCCTGCCGCTAAGCCCGCTCATCCCTCGCAATCGACCCTCGACTCCACGTTGTCCGTAGCTCCTTCCGGCCTCTAGCTTATTGCGAAGTTGCTATGAATACACAAGTTCATCTCGCGATGCGCCACCCTGCGCGATGCCCTCCTTTAATTTCCCCTTCGCGCGCATGCTAGTGCCCCCTCTTTTAATTCTTCTCGCGTGCCCCTCTCTGGATCTATAGCTTGTTCCTCTAGCTGGATCTCGATGTGTACATGTCTCCCCTTCGATTCGTTGCAATTCCTCTCGATCTCAACACGCCGTGACGTACAGAAGCGGGAGCAGCAGCTTCGTCAGCACGCGCGCTCAACAACAGCGGCTGAGATCTAGAATGACCATCGTAGGAGATCTCTTCTATTACGCGACGAGCCCGTGGCGCGCGTTCCTCGCGGGGCTCGGGATCGGCAAGGACGCGCTCAGCTTCTGGGGGGCGATTATGGCGTTCTTCGAAGCTTCCTTCCTGCTCTTCGTGGCCCTCGCCGCCGGTGGCGCGCTCTCTGCTTCAGTTTCGTGGCGCCACGTGCACGACGCTGACGAAATTTGCATGCAGGACTCTCGCACTGGTTCGGGCAGCGCCTCACGGCTGGTGCGCGCGACAGCGCTGCGCGCTCCTGCGCCCGCTTCAGCCGACGTTAACGTTCGCCCGCAGCCGCGCTCTTCGGGGCCGCCATCGCCGCCCTCGGATCCCTCTACTCGCACGGCATTCGTGCGCGCGCCGCGACGACTCGATATCGCGGTGCGATTTTTGCGGCTAAGCGTGACGTGCGCGCAGGCAATTTTTCCTGGGCGAGCTACATACTGGACATCGCCTCTGGCGCTGCATCGGGCATTGTGGGGTGCGTACGCGGGATCCTCCAGCCGCGCGCTGCACATCATGCATATATGAAGTTCAAGCTCTCTGAATCACGATCATTCCATCGCAGGCGGATTGCGAGCGAGATGATCGAGGGGCGGATGAAGAAGCGCCTGGGGCCCAAGACCGACGTGATCTCTGGCGACGTGTGCACGCCCCTTCCTTCCTTCCGAGTTCCTTCTCTACCCTTTGGTTGCGCTCCGTGCAGGCCCTCCTGCAGACGGGGAAGACGCTGGGGGCGTCGGTGGCGAGCACGCTGACGACGAACCTGGCGCACGGGGAGCCCGTCTCCACGGGCCTGCCGACCGCCCTCGCCCAGGCGCGCGCGCGCGCCCCGGCCTAGCGCCTGCCCGGCCCGGCGCTTAAGCTTCTTAAGCTTAAGCTTCGCAGGGCGTCGCCCTCGCCGCCGCGAATGTTGCGTACGACGAGACGGCCAAGGCGGGTCCGGGGGCCGGGGCCCGCAAGGAGGGCGCAGACTCGCGGGAGGCGGCGGAGGCGCACGCCCTCAAGCCCAAGGAGGAGTAGGAGTAGCCCACGGCCAAGCCTTAAAAGCTTTGAAGAGGCGTTTCAACACGACTCGGTCTATTGAAACAACAGCGTAAATGAAGCTTAGGACAGCATTCGAGGCTCTGTGTCTAGCGGAGCCAGCGATCCGCGCGGATTGGATCGAAAATGAAAACTAGGTAGGGAAAAGACGATGTACAGAAAGTCGAACTGTATTATGACGTGGGGAAACTGCTCTTGGAATTTTACGATATGCGTACGGAAAGGGAAATTATACACTGCCGATAATTAAAGCTGGCCCGGAAATTAAAAACGGGGGAACGAGGGCTCCCGCCGAGCAGCCGGCGAGGCGCGGCGAGGCGATGCGATGCGGGGCGGTCAGAAGCTGCGGTAGATGAGCGTGGGCTTCCCCCGGTACAGCTTCGGGCTCCCCTCATCGAGCGGCACGGCGTCGCCGCCGGCGTCGCCGCCAGCGCCGGCGCCGGCGCGCCCCGCCATAAACGGGAGGACGATGGAGGGGCACGCCCGCCTGCGCGGCCGCGTGAGCGGAGGGGCGGGGCGGGGCGGGGCGGGGCGGGCGGGCGGGCGCGGGGCGGCGCACCGGTTGTGGCCCTCCTCCCCGCAGAGGGAGCAGGTGTACCGCAGACCCAGCTTGCCCACGCGCCGCTTCTCCAGCGACTCCGGCGTCCAGCGCCGCCCGTGGAACGGGTTCGAGGCCCCCAGCTTGCGCTGCCGCATGAGCGTCCGCGTCTGGTCCGAGGCCCGCCGCCCCTGCATCGCGCTCGCGATCTTGGCCCGCGTCTCCGCGCTGTGCCGCGTCCCCTTGCGCTTGCCGCGCATCGCCTCCGCCCGCGCCTCGCCGGCCGGCGTCGCCGGCCAGTGCACCGAGGCGGCCGCGGCGGCCGCGGCCTTGACCTCCGCACCGGAGCGCAGGTCCCGCAGGATGCGCTCGACCTCCTCCTCTGCCTCCACAGCGTCCTCGCTCGCCGCCCGCGCCTCCTCCTCCAGCCACTGCCGCAGGCTCTTCGGCTCCGGCTCCCACGCGCCGCCCGCCGCCGCCACCGCCGACGACGACGACGAGAACGACGACGGCGCTGCCGGGTCCCCGCGCATCTCCGCCGCCGATCGCTTCTTGAAGCCGAGCGGCGAGGCCCGCAGGCGGAGTCCGCGGTGCGCGCCTATGCGCACGAGGTCCTCCGCATCGGCAACCGGCGGCGGCGCCGGTCCCGCCTCCTCGAGCGCGCGCCGCGCGCGCCGCGCCCGGCGCACGTCCTCCTGCACCGCCTCGCGCTCCTCGGCAGCCTCGGCGCGCAGTGCTCCCTCGATGACGTCGTCGAGCTGCATGCCGTCGTCCTCGACGAGCGTCACGCCGGCGCCTATCATAGCGTCCAGCAACGCCGCCAGCTCCCCGTCGATGTCCATCAGCTCCGCCGGCGCAGGGTCCGCGAGATCCGCCTTCCGCGGCGGCGCGCGGCCTTGCCTTTCCACCGAGACCGCCTGCAGCGCGCCGCGTCAGAGCCGCCGCGCGGTGCGCGGGGGATTCGCGATGCTCTGGACGCGCCTTCGCCTTGCACTCCGGACCGACGGAGCGGGGAGCCCCGGCGTCCACCGGAGCGAACGCAGATCTTCTGAGCGAGGACGCGACGTGCGCCTGCGCGCGGGACGGGTCAGCTCTCACGGAGTCGCGAGATCAGCGGTCTGGGCGAGCCGATTGACGAACCAGGCCGCGCTGGGCGCTCGTTCCGAGGAAAACGGACTTTGCAGATGCCGCATGTGCGAGGACAATGCGGTCATGCTTCTGAATCCGCCCGCCCCGAAGGACGCGCGCATGCGCGCGCATCCCGCAACAAACGGCAGGCTGCTCCACCCGGGACTCCACGCGTGCATCATGGTCAAGACGGAAGCCGTGTGGTGCGCCAGGAAGAGCTGCGACCGCCAGGAACGACGCGGAGCCGCGCTTCTCGCCGTCCTGTCTCCGGCCCGGTCGTTCCATCGCGCCGCTGCCGCGCTGTTCTACCGCCCTAAGCGAATGCTATCTTTCCTGCCAAGGCTGGCGTTGGATGGCTGGCAGTTTTCCAAGCAGGCCTCGCTCAATGTGCACGTACCCCAGGGCGGCTCCAAGCCATCCAGCCGGCTATAGCTAGTCGAGGCCAGCTCAAGATCAACAGCGCTGCAGCCCTGCGCTCGCCCTCGTCTCCTCTTCGCACTCCCAGTGCTCTGATTCTCAGGTTCGCTCCCCGCGCGCCATTCGGGCTTGTTCGAGCGCGTTCTCCGCTCCGTGCCCATCCGCACCTTTCGCGCTCATTCTCGCTTAGATGGAGCGCTCGAGGAAGAGAGCGAGGCGCGCGGACGTCGGCGATGTCGGCGAGGCGATGGCGCCGGCCGCGGCGCCGGCCGCGGAGCTCGAGCCGGCCGCGGGCGAGGCGCACGAGCTGTCGGCGCTCGAAGCGCTGCACGATGACGTGTTGGAGGCGATTCTGTTGCGGCTCGGGCCAGCGGAGGCGTGGCGCTGCTTGCGGCCGGTCAGCAGGAAGCTGCGGGATGCAGTCGATCGTGTGGCGTGGCCGTCGCTGCAGCTGAAGGCGAGCACTGATGCGACAATCCGGCTTGCAGCAGCGTGCTTTGCCCAATCTTCCGCGGGCGCTGCGCCGCGAATCAGGCTGGCCGCCGGCGCCTCGCTGGAGCTCACGATCAACTGCAGCACTCTGGTTGACATGTACAACGTCGATGCGTATGCCGACGCGCGCGCAGCGCACGCGTGTGCGGAGCGTTGCGGGGCCGTCTCATCCCTGTTTTTCGCCTGTTCGGCATCCAGCGGTGGTCTCAGCAGCGTCGACGTCCGCATGATCATGAGTTCTTCAATGAAGGAGGAGCTGATCATGAGTGGGAGCGAAACCCGCATCCAATTGAGCGACTTCGATGCCCGCATCGTTTCAGCCATGCTCCGCCCGCTTGGCGTGTCCGAGGCGGAAGGCGGCAGCTGCAACACGCTCAGAAGCATCAGCGTCCAGCTCGAATTCGAATGCGTATGGGGTCCGCTAGCGAATGGTGAGAGCATTCCAGATCCCGTCCGACTTCTCTCCCGCTTCCCACGCCTGGAGCGGCTGAAGCTGCCCTTCATCCTCGACCACGCCTTGCTCGATGGCGCAGCTGCCGCAGCTGCACTCCGGGATCCGGCCGCGCTGCCAGCGCTGCGCTCCGCCGTTATCAGACTCCACGACGCCGCGGCCCTTGCCGCCCTCGCCGAGCACCCAGCGCTTGAGGAGCTGGAGCTGTCAATGGAGGCAGCTCACGATCTAGAAGGCAGCTTCGGGTTCTTCGCACAGGGCCCGGCCGCCCGCCGCCTTCGCAAGCTCAACGTTAACTTGTGCGTTACTCTGCATGCGCATATGATCATGACATCTAGATCGAAATTGGAAACGGGGTAGGGCCCCCGTTTTCGGTAGCTTACAAAATGACGAGTCTGCTCATCTCCCGATCCAGCTCTGAGCTCTTAACCGAGTGTTAGTGCATGCATGAGAGCCCGGAATTCGTTGTCAGAACCCGAAAAGAGGGGAATGCTGCGCGGAAAAAAGGACCGGACCCTTTCCTGGACTATCCCTTGCAGCGCCTGATCCTGTGGTCGTATAGAGGCCGGACCAAGTGCATAAGAAAGCTCTTGCGATGCTCGACAGAGCATGTCATACATGCCAGCGCTCGGGAAGCAGCGCGTGGCGCGCTAGGCCGCATCAAGTACCTGTTGTACCGAACGCGGAAAAAAAGAGCTCCCGAGAGTTTCAGCCGCATCGAGACTCGAGCAGGGGGGAATGGAGCCGATTGCTGGGTACAATCGCACGATTTAGCCGGCAAGCTAGCCGACAGGCTCGCTAGCTGGCCAGCGAAGCTAGCTATAGCTGAGCTCCGGCTATAGCTAGCGGCTTGCTGGACTTGCGCGCGAGGCGTCACCAGCGCGCTAGCGCTAGCAGTGCAGGCGCCGGCAGTGCGGGCGCGGCGCCGCGCCGGCCGGCGGCAGTTGGCAGGCGCGGCGCCGGCATGCGCATGCACAGCATATGCATACTATAGCGCTAGCTATGATTTGCGCACTGAGGCATGCGCAGCGCTATAGCTAGCTGCAGCCTGCAGGCTGCAGCTGCAGGCGCGGGGCCGCGCCGGCAGTGCGCGCGTGCATGCGCAGCAGCGCAGGCCTAGGCGCGGGCCCGCGCCGCACGCGCGCGCCCCGCCGGGCCGCGCCGCCGCCGGCGCCGGCGCCGGACCGCCGCCGGTCGTCACTACTCTACCCCGTTTCCAACCGGCGGCCGGCCCAGTCAGCTGCAGAGCCCGATCGCGAGCAGAGGCCGCCGCGTGCTAGTCTAGACTGGCCGATGCATCTGCTTTCATGATCATGCTGACTGTAGACCTGCAATTGCAACAGCTCCGACGTGAGAACAGATTCGGATTCATACTTCGATGTTGTGGAGCTTTCCTTTCTGGAGCGCCTCACTTTGCTCGAGAAGCTGAAGCTGGATATCGATCTCTATGTAAGTCTAGATCTGTAAGAATTTCCGCTAGCGCTCGCGATCAGGAGCGCTTGAGATTTCAGCTGCTGATCATGAGTGTATATGTAATTTTGCACAGACGAGTCTCGATATCGATGATCCGTACGGGAACGCCCCGGATCCGGAGGGGCACTTGGCTCTCTTCCGCCTCGACAAGCACCTCGAGGGCCTCCAGCGGCTCCGCACCCTCGACGTCACCTTCAGTTTCAGGTGCAGCGGCACCGGCGTCGAGGCGGGACCCCTCCGCGCCCTCGCGCACGCTTTTCCAGCTCTCCGCGAGCGCCTCGCTAGCGCTGTCACGTTTCGTCTCAGGCTCTCTGTCCAAAATGGTGCGAATGTTGATCGATATCCAGATCTATAGCTAGACCTCATGTCATGATGCCTGCATCAAACGTCAAATCTAATAATTAATTTATAACTTTTTCTTGTCTCGCAGAATGGATGCAGGATATCCACACGCCTAGTCCGACGGTCTGCTGGAATTTGACGCGGCGCTCGCGGAGCTGCTCCGCGCGGCCGGGCCTGCCCTGGTCGACCTCTACGTATCCGTCGACGCGCGCGTGCGCGGGCCATCTCAGCCGTTTGCATACGCATACAAGTGGCTCGAAGCCCTCGCCGAGCTGCACCAGCTCCGCCGGCTCGACATCTTCCTCGCCTTCAGCCGCAGCCCCTCGCGATCGGGACACCTCCAGCCGAGCGACCTACGCTGCCTCGCCCGCGCCTTCACTGAGCATCTCGCCCGCTCCCTCGTTGGACTGCACCTCGAACTGAGAATCCGTGCGCATCGCGATCGCGTGATTTAGCTGTAAAGCTTTAATTTGATTTGTGCTTGACCAGAAAGCGATTTAGACCATTAATATTTCTAGATCTCGAACTTCTCTAGATCTCGAACTCGAAGATCGATCGCGAGATAGATCTTCTCTATAGATCTCGAACTCGAGTTTTATCCCCGTCGCGCCGCGCCGCGCGCAGGTACGGGCTACGAGCCGGGCGTGGACGCGGCGCTCGCGGAGCTCCTTCGGATAACGGCCCCGGCCCTCGTCGATCTCGGCGTCGGGGCGGCAGCGCTGAGGGGGGAGGCTGCCGCTGCGCTCGCCGCCTGCCCGCGCTTGCGGGGACTGCACCTGGAGCGGATCGGACCCGAGAGCTCCGATGACCGTGATCAAGAACCCGAGCCCGTCCCCGTCGCGGCGGCGGTGGACGTGCTCGCCGCCTGCCCGGCCCTCGAGCACATTGCGTGCCTCGTCCTTCCCATCGACAACGAGTGGGATGCGACGGAGGGGCTCGAGCCGCTGCGGCGCCTCGGGGCCGCCCGCCCGTTCGCATCCGCGAGCTCCTTCATTCTCCGGCCGGGCCACAGCCTGGAGGGTGATCATGACGAGCAAACGAGGCTTCTGAACGTTGCCAAGGAGCGTCTCCTATCTGCCTTTCCGAAGGCTGACGTCGTCAACTATGACAACTATGATGAGGAATTCTGAATATAGGCAATAGCATTCGGGGAAGGGGGGGGGGGGGGGGGGGGGGCGTGGCGCGTAGAATAAGGCGCGCAAGCGCCCGCGCGGGCGCCGGGGCGGGGCGGGCTACATGGAGGGGGAGAGGGCGATGAGGAGGGCCCCCGCGAGGCAGGCGGCGCCCCCCGCCGCGAGGTTCGCCCCCGAGTCCCCGGGCCGCGCCCCCACCAGCGCGTACCCCGCCACCGCCGCCAGGATGTTCCCCGCGCACTGCCGGCGGGAAGCTTGGGCGGGGTACAGGGGCGGAGCCGGGGATCTATTTATAGCATGAGGCGCACGAGGGAGACGTTGAGGAGGCCGCCGGCGAGGCCCGTCTGCTCCTCCTCGTCCTCCTCCTCGTCGTACCCCCCGGGGGAGGCGGCGGGGGGGTACTGGAGCTGGAGCTGGAGGGAGCGGCGGGAGGCGGCGCGGAAGGAGCGGTTGCTTCGCTCCTCGTGCATCGCGTGCCCCAGCACCGTCCACTGCGCGAGTGGCGCGCCGTGCCGGCGTCAGCGTCAGCGGCGCCGGCGCCGGAGAGGGCGGAGCAGGGCCGAGAGGGGCGCACCGGCAGGGCCATGATGAACGAGAAGGCGACCTGCGGGGGTCCGTGGGCCGGGGCCGGGGCGAGAGGGGCGGGGCGAGAGGGGCGGGCGCACGCCGCTGCCGGCGAGGATGGAGGAGGCGGCGACGAGGACGGGGAGCGCCGGGGCCGCCCCGGGGTCCCGAAGGTCCCGGGCGCGCCCCGCCCACGCGGAGACGGCGGGGGCCGAGCCCAGCAGCGCCGCCTGCCGGCGCTCAGAAGAAGAAGCGAGACGGGGCGGGAGGGAAGGGAGGGGGTAGGGGCGCGCGAAGAGGAGGTGGGCGGAGAGGTAGAGGGCCCGCACGGAGAGGCGCCGCTGCAGCGCCGGCAGCGCCAGCGCCGTACCCATCGACGCCACCGACTGCCAGGGCGCCTCAGGGGCGGGGAGGAGGGGGGGGGAGAGAGGAGGGGTACCATGAAGATGTAGGCGAAGGAGGCGCGTCGGATGCCCTCGTCGTACGCCTCGCGCCCCGGCGAGCCGGCCGGCAGCGAGGGGTCCCCGGGGTACACGTTCCGGCCCATCCAGTCCGCCGCGAACATCGAGAAGGTCAGCATCGCGAACCTGCGTGCGGAGCGGGGGTGCAGCGTTGTTGAGCCGGGGCGGGGCGGGGCGGGGCGGGGCGGGGCGGGGCGGGGCGCGCCAGGAGCAGACTTGGACGCCGCAGACAGCGAAGACGCGCCGCGGGAGCGACGAGAGGCGCCGCAGGACCCGCAGCGGGCCGTACTGCCGGCTCGAGCCAGGCCCCGCCCCCTCCTCTTCCGGCTTTGGCTCCCGCCCGCTGCGCCCCGAGCTCAAGGAAAGAGGTGGGGAACAAGCCCCGGGGGGGGTACCAGAAGAGGGCGGGGAGGACGAGGGCGGCGATGCAGGCCATGGAGACGACGTAGAGGGCGCGCAGGTCGCCCCCCAGGGCGGGGAGGGCCTGTCCCAGCCGCAGCGAGCCCAGCAGCGCCCCCACGATGTTCCCCAGCCCTGCCCCACGATAAGAGAGGGGGGGGGGGGGGGGGGGGAGACTTGGAGGTCTGAGGGGTACCCGAGACGAAGGCGAAGCCGGCGGACGAGGTCGCCTGCTGCTCCTTCGAGAGGACGTCGACGAGGACCGCCCGGCACGGGCCCTGCCCGACCCGGGGGGCTCAGACGCTCAGATGAGCCTGGGCGGGGGGGGAGGGGGGGGTACGGACCTGGAGGAGGTTCAGAGAGATGTCCTGGAGCCAGAAGGCGGGGAGGAGGAGGACCAAGGGGCTGATCCCCGCCCGCGCCCCCGCCCCCTCCGCGCTGCAGAACAGCGCCATCGCGAGGAGCAGGGATACAGTGAAGCCTGCGGGGGGTGAGAAGAGGCCAGGGGAGGGGTGGGGGAGGCGGGGGGTACCGAGGATGAAGGGGCGCCGCTTGCCCCAGGGGAGGCGGCCTGGGGGGGGAGGGTGGGGAACGGGGGCGAGGGGGGTACGGTTCAATCTCGGCAGCGGACCGCGGGGCGGGAAGTGGGGCACGCACACGAGTCGCTCAGCGATCCGAAGGCGGGCTGCAGCGGGGGCAAGGAGCGCGGGGGTACACCGATGCGCGGGGGGTATGAGAAGGCAAGGTGCGGGGGTACGGGGGAGGAAGAGGGGTACCGCACCTGAAGGAAGAGGCCGCTGATCGGACCTGCTCGCACGCGTCGGGGTGAGGGAGAGCGAGGGAGGGGGGACGGGGGAAGGGGGGGTACGGGGCGGACCAACGAGCCAGACCCAGGCGACCCAGCGCTCGGGGAGGCCAAGCTCGAGGAGCGTTTTCGTCGCGTACGCCGTTTGAACTGCGCCCCGGGGCCCCCGCCGGCCCCGTCAGTTGCAGGCAGGTACCCGGGGAAGCCCAGGAGGAGGAGGGGCGGGGGGCGGACGCGCGAAGCCGATGCTCCCGCCGGCCACGGGCGAGAGTAGGCCGGCCTGCAGCGGCGAGTTCGGAAAGAGCGGTTACCGCTCGCTCATCGAGCGCCGCGCCGAGCGCTGGCGCTGGAAGCGGGACGCACCAGGACAGTCCAGGGAGCTTGCGGCTGCGGCGCGAGCGGGTCGCCCTGCTTGTGCGGCGCGGGGCTCAGCGGCCGCTTCTCTTCATCCTCGGTCGAAGTGTGCGGCCGTGACTCCGCTGCGGGCACGCCGCCGCCGCCCGGAGGGCTGGCAGAAAACACGACGTCGGCGCCCGCCGGGCCGGCCGAACGCAAGCCTGCGCCGCCAGGCGGCTCTGCCGGCATACTACCTGCGTGCGGTGAGCAGGCGCGTGCGCGAGAACGGAACTGTCGGCGGTGCACCTGGCCGATCGACGGAAGCGGTGCAGTGCGCCGGCCCCCGTCCAATTTGAACGTCTCTCCGCTGCCTTCCACTTCGTGAACGAGCGCGCTACGGTTCGCCACAAGGTTTCCAAGCTCGCGCGCGAGTGTGTTCGTGTACTCCCCCCAGCAGCTTGACTTTTCCGGCTGCTGCTGCTGAGCAAGGCCAGCCATGCTTAGGCAGCTAAGCCGCGTGGCCGCTGCGCCATCTGGCGCCGCCCGCGTTTCCGGGGCTCGGCGCGTGTCGACGGCGGTGGCCCTTCCGCCGTTCGCGCACAAGCCGGCCCCGTACGCTGGCCCCACGGTGCGCGCGTATCCTAAGAGCGCGCATCGGGCGCTTCCGGGGCGTGTCGGGGAAAGGGGAGGCGCGGGACGCATCGACTGTGCGACATACGCATCTAGCTGTGGGCGTACGCGCGCACGCGTGTGCTCTCGTAGCTAATTAGCGGATGTCGCTGGGCCGTTCGAGCCGCGTCCCGTGCCGCTGCGGCGGCCTGCATTCAAACGCGGCCGCGGCGGTCCGCCCGCAGGCCGAGGAGGTGCTGGAGAAGCGGAAGAAGTTCATGCATCCGTCGATCTTGTGCGCGCCCGCGCTGCCCCACTTCCCCGGCCGCGGCCGCTCCGCGGCTGCAGCTGACGCGCGGCGGACGGCCGCGGCGCGGGCAGCCACTACTACAAGAAGCCGCTGATGGTTGTGGAGGGGAAGATGCAGTACGTGTGGGACGAGCGTGGCAGGCGCTACCTCGACTGCTTCGGCGGCATCGTCACCGTCAGCGTCGGGTCCGCGCCGGCCGCGCCTCGAGTTTGAAAACTCGTCCCGCGCCCCGTCCGTTTCTTGACCGCCGGACGCGGGGCGGGCGGCAGGCACTGCCACCCCGAGGTCGTGAAGGCGTGCGAGGACCAGAGCCGGCTCCTGCAGCACGCCACCACCATCTACCTCCACCCCGAGGCGCCCCGTACCCCCTCCGTCGATCCCCGTACCCCTCCTGAGCCCGGGTACAGGTCGCGCTGTACGCGGAGGAGCTGGCGGAGCGCATGCCCAAGGGGCTCGACTGCGTCTACTTCGTCAACTCCGGTGCGGGGGTACGGGGCGGGATGAAAGTGGGGGGTACGGGTCCTCTGTGCGGAAGCCGGGGGCTTTCCTGTCTTGGCGCGAGCTTGTCCCCCGCCCGCCCCCCGCCCTTAACTAACCTCTTCCCGCCGCCCCCGCCCCCGCGGCCGCCCCCTTCGACTCGCCCCCCGGGACCTCTGACCCTCCGCCTCCCGCTCACCTGACCTCCCGCCCCGCGGCAGGCTCCGAGGCGAACGACCTAGCGATGCTCATGGCTCGCCTACACACCGCCGCGTCCGCCCGCCCCCGCCCCCGCCCCCCGCCCACCGCCCCGCCCCGCCCCGCCCTCCCGCCCTTGCATCGCGTCCGATTCTTAAGATCCCGCCACCTCGACCCCGCCCGCCCCCTCCCCCGCCCCCGCCCTCTCCCCGGCGCTCGCGCTCCCCAGCGACCGCCCTAGTAATAGGCGACTGCCCCTTGTCCGCCCGCCCCCGCCCACCTCCGCCCCCGCCCCCGCGCTCCCCGGCGACCGCCACCGCCGGGCCGCTGATGGCGGCGTGGCGTCTCAGGTTCGACGTGATCGCGCTGCGCAACTGCTACCACGGGGCCAGCCCCGGCACCATGGGTCCGCTCTCCTTCATTCCTTGGAGCTCCCTTGGAGCCTTTCCTTCCTCGGAGCTGCTTTCTTTAGAGCTCCTTTCTTTCTCGGGCGCCTGCCGACGGGGCGCCCGCGGGGGCGTACGCACAGGCCTCACCGCCCACGGCACCTGGCGCTTCCCCACCCCCGTCGGCTTCGGGGCGCGCCCTCTAACCCCCGCCCCCTCGTGCCCCATCGCCTCCGCTCAGCCTGCTGGGGGGTAGGTGCACCACGCGGCGAACCCGCACCCGTACCGGGGGCCCTGGGCCGGCCACCCCGACGCGGCGGCCAGGCGCGCCCGTACCCCGCTCCTCTCCTCCCCCCCTGCCTCTGCTCATATGACCTTTTCGACCGGCAGGTACGCCGACGACCTGCGGGACCTGATCCGCTCCTCTACCCCGGGCCGCGTCGCCGCTTTCTTCGTGCGCGCTCTGTACGTTTCGGGCGGCGCCCGGGTACGCCCTAACTGCGTTCGCACATCAGCACGAGACGATCCAGGGCGTCGGCGGCGCCGTCGAGCTCGAGGAGGGGTACCTGAAGCGCGCCTACGAGGTCGTCCGCCAGGCGCGTGGCCGTACCCCCCTCCCCTCCCCCCTCCCTTTCCAACCGTACCCCTGAAACAACCTCTGCATCAGGCCGGGGGCCTCTGCATCGCGGACGAGGCGCCCCTCCCCCTCCCCCTTCCCCTCCCACTCCCCCTCCCCCTCCCCTGCCCCTCTCCTCAGACCCCTCCTCTTTGCAGGTCCAGACGGGGTTCGGGCGGACGGGGTCGGCGTACTGGGGCTTCGAGAACCACGGCGTGACCCCCGACATCGTCACCCTCGCCAAAGGCATCGGCAACGGGTCCGCCAGTCTCTGAGATGCACCTGTACCCCCCGCCCTGCTAGATCTGGAGCCCGCAGCCCCCCCCCCCCCCCCCCCATACCCTCGCCCCCCTCTCCCCGAGCAACGCATCGTTGACCTCACGGCCCCCTCTACCCCCCCTCAGGTTCCCCCTGGCGGCGGTGGTGACGCGGCGCGAGATCGCGGAGGCCATGAGCTCGCACGTGCGCCGCGCCGCCCCCGGCCCCGCCCCCGGCCGGCCACTCCACGCCGGGCCCCGCCACCCCCGCCCACGACCCCGATCGCTCACTCACTCGCCCACCCACGACCCCTGCCCACGAACAGATCCACTTCAACACGTTCGGGGGCAACCCCGTCGCCGCAGCCGTCGGCCGCGCCGTCCTCCGCGCCATCGACGACGACGCGACGCAGGCGCTCCCCCACCCCCTCCCCCCCCCCCCCCCCCCCCTCCTGCCTCAGCCGCCTCTGCTCCGTCACCTGAGACTCCTCCTCCCCCCCCTGCTCCGCCGCGCAGTTCAACTGCCGTGTGGTGGGCGGGCACCTGCAGCAGAAACTGCGGGCGCTGGCGGCGAAGCACGCGGTGGTCGGGGACGTGCGCGGGCGGGGCCTCATGATCGGCGTGGAGCTCGTCAAGGCGCGTACCCCCCCCCGCCCCTATCCTAGCTCTCAAGCCGAGTCTCCCGAATCCTGGTTGATGGCTAGAAACTCTTCCCGAGGGCCCACCACTTCCTGATAGCTCACCAAAGCGCGCGCCGCGGCCCTTCTCCTCCGCGCGCAGCCGCCCTAGCTCGCCCTAGCTTTCCAACCGACCTCCCCCGCGGGCCCGTCGCTCACTCATTCACTCGCTCGGCGCGTCGCTCACGGTCGTTCGCGTTGGGGCGGGCAGGACCGGGCGAGCAAGGAGCCTGCGAAGGCGGAGACGGCGGCGGTGCTGGAGGCGGCGCGCGAGGCGGGGCTGCTCCTGGGCAAGGGCGGCCTCGACGGCAACGTCCTCAGGCGAGCCCGGCCCGCCCCCGCCCCCGCCCGACTTCGAGTGCCCGCCACCTCTAGTCCAGAACGGTTCAGCACTCCGCCTGCGCCTCCGCCTCCTCCACACGCCCGCCCGGCACACGCCCGAGAGCTCCGGGCCCGCCCTGTCTGAGTCTAGAGTCTAGACCGGCCTCGGGCCCCGCTCGCCCACCCGCTTTATCCTGCCCCGCCTAGCCTCCGCCTCTGCTCCCGCCCACCCCCCTACGCCTCTGCCACTGCTCCGCGCCTTTGCCCCGCCCCCGTCCCGCCCCCGCCCCCGCCCATTTGCCCCCGCCCCCGTCCCCGCCCCCGCCCCCGCCCCTCTGATCGGGTTCGCGGGGGGCAGGATCAAGCCGCCGATGTGCATGACGCGGCCGGACGCCGACTTCGTCGCAGACGTCCTCGACCGCGCCCTCGCCGCCCTCTAGAGACAGCCCAGCTCGAGCTCGAGTCGAGAGATAGCCTAAGCTTGAGGTGGCTGGCTTGGGTGTCGCGGTAGATCTGGATTTGAGGCTAGGCTTGGCTGTGCGCTCGCCGCCCTCTGAAGCGAAGCGAAGTGAACTCGGAAGTTGAAGCGGGAGGATGTGTTGTGTGCGAGTGGAGGGCTGTATGTACGAAGCGCCAGGGGGGGGAGGGGGCGGGGAGGTGGTGGAGGGTGGGGGGTGGGACTCGGGGCCGGGGGTCGCCTCAGGACGTCAGTCTGCGCGGGGCAGGGGGCGGAGTGAGGCCGGATCCGGAGCGGCCGAGAACAGCGGGTCCCGCGCGCACTGGCTTTCTTGGCGACGGGGGCGGGCGCCGGCGCCACGGCCGGGGCGGGGCGCGGGGCGGGCGGGGGCGAGGGCTTGTTCACGAGGATCCAGAGGGCGAACAGGACGGCTACCTGTTCGCGAACAGGTGAGGGCGAACCTGGCGAACAGGAGGGCGAGCAGCTCTCTTTACCGCGATGTGAGTGATCCCGCCGCTCTTCGCGTCCGCGATCCCTAGAGCCTGCCGCGCCGCCCGGTCGGAGGCGCCGCGGAGGCGCCGCGCGGCGGCGGCGGCGGCGGCGATGGCGCAGGGCGCGCGCGCACGAGTCGTTGCCGCTGGAGCGCGGGGGAGAGGCACCCGTAGGCGGCGCCGACGTGGTACAGCATGAAGCAGTGCGCCGCCTTCCGCTTGTCCGCCGACTCGTTGGGCGAGGGCCACATGAGAAGCCCGAGGAGCCCGAAGCAGGTGACGGCCAGACCGAAGGCCTGGAGCGCGAGGACCGCCACTTCGGGCAGATCGCCGGGCCGCTTGTTGAGGAGCGTGTGCGGAGAGACCATCGTGACGGCGCCGAAGCCCGCCTCGAGCAAGCCGTGCACTGCGGCGCGCGTCGGCGGCGCTGCTGGCGCGCTGCAGCGTACGCGGTCGCACGGAAGAACGCGTTGTCGAGCAGGCTGTTCAGCATGTTGAGCGTGGTAGCGACGGCGGCGACCGGGCACGGCATCTGCGCGAGGCGTCGAAATGCGTCGACGGTAACTCGAGATTTGCGCAACGCGAGCTAGCTCTCGTACCTTGAAGCTCTCTCTGTCAGCGCGAGGAGCCGGCGGGCCGCGCTGGACGTCGTCACGCGCGAAACTCCCTCTGTCGGATTCGAACTGCTGGCCCAAAGTTCAACTTTGGGCGCCCCGCGCAGCAGCCGGCCCAGCGGCCACGCGACCACGTTGGCAGCGTAGCGGCAACTGCAGCAGTTGGCAGCGTAGCGGCGTAGCGTAGCGGCGGCCAGCTGCAGTAGAAAGTCGGGAGGACAGTTTGAACATTCAAGGGGCCCGGCCAGCGGGCGCAAGCGGGCGGTGCTGCCGGCATGGAGGCGAATCGCGAGCAGGCAGATCTCGCGGTAGAGCGAGCCGGCGAGCGCGAGCGCAGCGGGGATATAGAAGGCGCCATCCGCCTGCTGCAGCGCGCGTCGAAGCTCGTCCCGGCGCTGGACCTTGGCGGCAGGATAGCAGAGCTCGAGAGGAGGATAGCGGAGAAGGAGAACACCGACACAGCGCGGACAGACGGACCTGAGAGGAGCTGCGGGGCGGCGGAAGAGACCGACAACAAGAGCGCAGAAGGCGACGGGGAGGGCGAGGGCGACGGGATCGAGCCGCGCTTCGTCGAGGCTGTCACGCGCGTACTTCCCATAAAGGGAGACTACTGTGCGTCCCGGCCCAGACGCGGGCGCCTGCGCTCGCTTGGAGCTGACCGCGCCCCGGCCCAGACCTGATCCTGGGCGTGCCGCCGTCCGCAACGCTCGTGGAGATCCAGAAGAGCTACCGGAGGCTGTGCCTCGTGCTGCATCCCGTGAGCCGCGCGCGCCGCTCTCGCGCCGCCCGCTGGGGGCCGACGGGAGAGCGCACGGGACAGGACAAGAACCCGCACCGGCAGGCGGAGGAGGCCTTCAAGGCGCTCCAGGCTGCTTACGAGACGCTCGCCGACGCGTCTTCCCGCAGCACGTACGACAACCGCTCCAATCCCGCCGCCGCCCGCTCCCGCGCCCCGCACGGCGGCTTCAACAACACGCAGTACAAGAGCCCCTGTGCGCGCCTCCAGCGCCCCTTTCACATACCTCTCGCGTCTCACCGCACTCCGCGGGGCAGACGGCGCGACGCCGGCGTCGCGGGGCGTGCCCTGCGTGCCGCCGCGGCCCGTGCTGAAGGCCGTCGACGACCGCTCGTGCGTGGTGGAATGGATGGCTGTCTCGGACAACGGCTCGCCCATCTCCAAGTACCAGCTCTACGTGCGTTCGCCCCGCCCCGCCCCGCCCCGCCCGGCCCGCCCGCAGCCCGGTTCTGAGCGCCCGCCCCCTCTCCCGCAGATGTTCGGAAAGGCTCGCCCCATTCCGACCCGTGCCGCGCCGCCCCGCCCCGCCGCGCCTCTGACGCCGCCGCCGCGGCGCGCAGCTTCTGTACGAGGGCTTAGCGATGGAGTTCAGGGTGCGCGCCCTGCCCCGCCCCGCCCCGCCCAGCCGTGCAGCCTCGCCCGACGCCTACGCCTGCGGCGACGCCGGGCGGCAGGTGACGGGCCTCTCGCCGGCCTCCATCTACTCCTTCGAGGTGGTGGCGCTGAACGCCCGGGGGGCGTCCCCCCACTCCCCGCCCCTCACCGTCACCACCCTCCAAGGTCCCTCCCGCGACGCTGCGGCGCCCCTACATCTAACCCGACTCGCAGGCAAGCCGCTGCGGCCGACGGTGGAGCTGACGAGCGTGCGCGGGGCGCACGTGAAAGTCCGCTGGATGGTGCACCCCTTCGGCTGCGAGAGCACGCTCTCCGTCGACGGCAAGGAGGCGCGCCGCTCTGCTCGC
This sequence comes from Cyanophora paradoxa, assembly GCA_004431415.1. Classification (NCBI taxonomy): domain Eukaryota; class Glaucocystophyceae; order Cyanophorales; family Cyanophoraceae; genus Cyanophora; species Cyanophora paradoxa. Next base: position 140,462 of record QPMI01000188.1, on the reverse strand, counting down.
TTGGCTTCGCGCCTCGTCCTGACGCGAACGAAGGTGTACGTGGGCACGAAGTGGCAGTGGTCCGGCAAGCTGCCCCGCGGCACGCACTCCTTCGTCGTCGTCGGTGCGGGGCCCGCCCGCCCGCCCCCCCGCCCGCCCCCCCGCCCTCCCGTCCGCCGCGGATTCGCATCCCTTCTTGACGGCGCGCCGCAGCCGAGAACGAGTTCGGCGCGAGCGACCCGAGCGAGCCCCTAATCGTCGAGGTCGTCGGCGGTGCGCTCGCTCTTTCTTTATCTTCGTCATCTCTGATGGGCCGCGCGCAGAGGCCCCCGCGAAGCCGGCCCGCCTCTGGTGCCACCCCACGTCCACCTCCCTCTCCATCCACTGGGCCCCGCAGCCCGGCGCCCCCTCCAACCCCTCCCCGACTCCGGCCCCCGCCCCCGCCCCCTCCGCCGCCCCCCCGCCCTCCGCCTCCGCGCCCAAGCCGGCCCCTCCAGCAGCATCCGAGGAGCCGAAGGCCGGCCCGCCGCGCCGGCCCCGCCGCCGCCGCCGGGGGCTTCAGGACCGCGGCAGACCTCTTCCGCGAGCAGGCGAGGGCGGCGCCTGCGCCGGGCGCGGAAGCGCCGCCGCCCCCTCCCGCGCCCTCGCCCGCCAGCCCGCCGAAGCACCTCTACGTGCTCCACGTCGACGGCGCCGAGGTCTTCTGCGGACCGGCCCTCGCATTCGAGGCCCGCGGCCTCGTCCCCGCCACCAAGTGAGCCCCCGGCCCCGCCCCGCCCCGCCCTTCAGCTGCTCGGCCCCGCCCAGCCCCGCCGCTGCTCACGCCCGTGCGGTGAGCAGGTACACTGTGAGCCTGCGGTACCGCAACGAGCACGGGGACAGCCCGCCCCTCACCCTCAAGTTCCTGACCGAGCCCGGTGCGCCACGCACGCCGGCCTTCTCGCGCTTGCTCGCACGCCTGACGGGCCCGGGCCGCCTCCGCAGCGCTGCCGGGCGCCCCGCCGGCGCCGACGTTCGTGGCGGCGGACGAGAAGACGGTGACCGTGGGCCTGGCGCCCCCCGCCGACTCCGGCGGCTCCTCCGTCACTTCGTACAAGGTCCCTCTCCGCATCTCCTCCCCTTCCTCCGTGCGTTCTTCTCGCCGACTCCGCGCGGCCGGCGCGCCCGCCAGGTTCGGTGCGAGGAGACTGGGACGTGCTTCCTGGCGCTCGGCAACGCCTCCAAGTACCGGTTCCCGGGCCTTCGCCCCGGGCGCCCGTACAGCTTCCGTGTTGCCGCCGTCAACGCCCGCGGGGCCGGCCCCTTCAGCGACCCCTTAGCCGCCTCCACCGCCGGCGAGCGCGACGAGTCGGAGCCGGCGCCGGCGCAGGCGGCGGGGCGCCTCTCGGGGGGGTCTGGGTCGCCCCCCGGGGCCCCCCGCGAGCCCGTCACGATCGATCTCGAGGCGGACGACGACGAAGGCGAGGCGAAGGGGCCCGCTGCGGCTCCTGTGCCCCGCACGCCCGCCCCCTGCCGCATCCCCGACCCCCAGTCCCTCCCGACGCCGGCGCCCACGCCGGCGGCCTCCAGGGCCGGGGCGAGCCCGCCAGGGAAGGGCCAGGGGACTGGGGCGGCGGCGGCGGCGGCCGGGCCCGGGTCGGCCTCGGCGCGGGGGAAGGGCAAGCGGGCCTCACTGGGGGCCGCCTCTGCCGGCAGCGACAAGAAGCAGAAGCTCATGACGTCATTCTTCACCCGCACCGACGGCTAGCTTCCCCTTGGCCGCGGGCGCTCCTCCGAGGCCCCCTGCCCCCGGGCCCTCCGCCCCCTTTCTCCTCATTTGCAACCGATTGCGATATCGATGTTCATTGCACTAGCTGTTCGCCTAAGAGTCCCGCTAGCCTCGTGTTACAGTAGACCAGTTTGATTGAGAATTTTTCGGATGACAACTTGCTATTGCGCCATGTGTTACATGGCCATGGACACTGACTCGGACAGCTCATCATGATCATGAGAAGGAAAGGAAACGTACAATTAATATTGCAAGCACGAGCACGAGCACAATATTGGAGTACTACGGTACCGGATCGACGAGCACTGAGAATTCGAAATGCAAAGCGGGGTGATGCCCCGATCACGAGTTCGCGAAGGGGAAGAGCAGGGGTTTCATGTGAGCACGCCTCGCGGTGGTTCGTTCGCTGAGTTTCAAGTTTCGGGTGCGTCTGAAAGCTGAGCTGACTATACTACACCAAGGGCCACTAGTTCGATGCTTCAATAACCGAATAACGGACGCTACTAGGTCGGGAAAGGGGGAAAAGAGGCCGGCGCCGGGGCACGGCCCGGGCCGGGCCGGGCCGTACTACTGGACGTTGGCCATCGCGGCGGAGGTCTTGATCGTGTCCGGGTGCGTCGTCCCGAGGCGAGCCACGCGGATGGCCAGCGCCCGCTGTACCCGCCCCCGTCGGAAACGCGGCGGAAAGGGCGGCGGGGCGGGCGGGCGCACGGTGAGCGCTGCGACGGCGTTCTCCTTGTCGCCCGCCGCTCCGTAGAGTACCCCCAGCTCGTACAGCGTCTCCGCCGTGTCCCTGCCCGTCCCAGCCAGCGCCCGTCAGGCGGCGCCGGGCGGGCGGGCGGGCGGTCGTGAGCTTCGCGCTGCGCACGTGTGGTCTTTGCCCTGGACCTCCTCCTTGATGGCGAGGGCGCGGGTGAGGAGCGGGCCGGCGGCCGCGAAGTTGCCGGCCTTGGCGAGGCACGCCCCGAGGTACGTCAGCGCCCGCGCCGTGAACGGGTGCTTCGCCCCCGCCGTCTTCTCGAGCACGGCCAGCGAGTTCTCGAGGAGCGGGCGCGCCAGCTCGAGCTTGCCCTGCTGCATGCGCGTGCGCCCCATCTGCCCCGCGGTGATCGCCGTGCTCGGGTGCTCCTCCCCGCTCTTCTTGCGCGTGAACTCGTACTCCTTCTCGAAGAGCGGGAGCGCCTTGTCGTACTCGCCCTGGGCGTAGAGCGCCAGGCCGAGGTTGTACTGCAGCGACGCCGTGTTCTGGTGGTCCGGCCCGTGGACCTTGAGCGACAGGTTCAGTGTCTCTTCGTGAAGCTCCGCCGCCTTCGCGTACTCGCCCCGCGCCATCAGAACCGTCGCCTTCGCCTGCGCGCACGCACGCACGCACGCCCCGACCGACCCGACCGGCCCCCGTCAGCGGCGCAGGGCGGCGCGCGCGGTTCGACGGCCCGCGCCGCACACCTCGAGCAGCGGGCCGACGTCCGCCGAGTCGGCGCCGAGCTTCTCCCGCACGATCGAGATCGCCTCCTGCCGTGCCGGGGCGCGTCAGCGGCGGGCGGCGGGCGGGCGGCGCCGATCGAATCGCGCGCGCGCGCCTCGAGCATCGTAAGGGCCTTGTCGTGCTCGCCGCGCGCGTGGTGGCACATCCCCAGAGCTGCGCATCGCCGCCGCCGCCGCCGCCGCGGCCCGAGTGAGCCGCCGGGGCCGGAAGAGAGCGAGCCGGCGGGCGGGGAGGCGAAGAGGCGGCCGGCTCACCGTGCAGGGCGGAGGCGGTATCGAGGTGCTTGCGGCCGGCCGTCTTCTGCATGACGGAGGTCGCCTTGGCGTAGAGGTTCAGCGCCGTCTCCAGGTCGCCCTTCATCTTCACCAGCATAGCCAGCTGCAGCATCGCGTGCGCCGAGTCCTGCGCCGCGCCGCCGCCGCCCCCGCTCAGGGCGCGCGCTCGCTCGCTCGCTTACGCGCCGGCGCCGGCGCCGGCGCGGCGGGGCTCACCTGGTGGTCGACGCCGAGGGCGCGGGCGCGGATCTCGGTGGCGACGTCTGCGAGGGCGATAGCCTTGTCGATGGTGTTCTGCTGCCGCGCCCGGTCGCTCTGCGCGAGCAGGAACGACGCCGTCCGCAGGTGATCCCCGTCCGCCGTCATGCCGAGCTGGTTCTGGAGCGCTGCCGGCCGCGCGTCAGCGAGGTGCGGGTCGAGAGACGTCCGAGGACCGACCTTTGTGCATCACCACGAGGCCGTTCTGCGCGGGGGTCGCAGGAGCGGTCAGGATCAAATCTGACCCGGGCAGAGCGGAGAATCACACCTTCATCTGATTCATTTCAGCCTAAAGTACGCGAGCGAAAGGCGTCAGAATAAGCGCTACGGGGACGGCGCCGGCGGGGCCCGTCACCTCCAAGGCGGTCATCTTCGTCTGCGGGGCCGAATCAGAGGCGGACCGCGAAGCGCAGGCGCGTGCAGCGAGCACGCACTTTCAGCTCTTCATTCTCTTTTTTCAAAGGAGCGACGGCCTTCGTTATCAGGTCGTCGATGTCCTTCATCGAAAGCGACGACATCACAGACAGCTCGAACTGCTCAGCGGGGATGTTAGCCGAGCGTCCGCACGCGTGCATTCGCTGCACAGGTCGAATTCAACCGGACCTGATACGACGGGCTCTTGACCAAGCGGGTTTCACGGCTGAGGCGTGTTGCGGCGGCTTCGGAGGCCTCTGAGCAAACTACTAACTTCGTAGCGCTGATGCGAGCCAGCTCTGCGAGGTCGACGTTCAGCTGCGAGAAATGAGCCAAGGACCCGACAAGGAGCCTCACCTCGCTGATGACCCGTACCCCGTCGACCGGGCCGTTCGTCCCCCCTCTCCCCTCCCCCCCACCTGCGCGTTCTGCCCGTGTTGGCAGTCCGACGCCGTCACGGGGTCCCTGTGCTGTAAAAAGCGACCCCGCCAGGCGCCGCCGCCCGCAGCCGCAGCCCCGGCGCCAGCGGCGAGAGCAGCGGGCCCCAGCGGTCAGCCGGCTTTACGCCAGCAGCCGGCAGAGCCGGTGCAGCGCATGGGATTGATCGAGAGCCTCTTCGAAGATCACCCTAAACGTGCGCTTCCCGCCCATGTGTTGCCTTGCAACGGCTCAATTTGATCCGCATACCAGCCCCCGCCGCGCAGCCGCAGTGGGCCCCGTTCCAATCTGCGCCGGCTGTTCAGCTTCGGCCGCACACATACAGACCCGAGCCACTTCACCCGCAGACCCAGCACTACGCGCTTGAGATGAAGCGCGCGGCCGAGCAGCCCGGCGGCCTCTCCCCGCTGAGGCCGTCGAGCCTCTACGGGAACTCGCAGCCGCATGAGCCGCCGCTGGCGGAGCCGGTGAAGCGGCAGCGCGTCGAGCAGCCGCAGCCGCCCACGCCGCCGGAGCCCGCCATCGTCTCGTTCCTCACCGAGGAAGCCCGGGCCTGTGCGCCCGCCCTTGAGTCTTGTCTGCTCCCGCCGCGAATGCTCCGCCGACGAGATGCCCGCAGGGGACGAGCGCCGCCCGCACGACGACTACGGCGCGGCGGACGCGCACGCCCTCGCGTGCGCACGACCCGCCCCGCGCGCGCGTTCCAGCCTTGTGCCGAGGGTGCCGCCGGCCGCCGGCCGCAGTTGCCCCGCCCACGAGGAGCGCTCGCTGGACTCTCTCGCGGCGTACCTCTGCGCCCCCTTCCCCTCCAGCGACCGCCTGAAGGCCAGTCAGCCAGCCATCCATCCCGCTCCGCCCCGCCCCGCCCCGCCCGCTCTCCCGCCGCTCCGCTCCGCGCCGCGCCGACCCGGACCCGGCCGCAGGCGCGCGCGCTGTTCCGGTGGACAGCGGACCGCATCGCATACAGCGAGACGTACCTGCGGGAGCGCCTCCGGACGGGGGTGCGCCCTCCGTCCCTTTCTTCCCCGGCCCCGCCCCCGCCCCGCTGAGGGATGGATGGCCCCCGCAGGCTCCGCCGTCGGCGGAGGACAACACCCCCGAGGCCGTCCTCCGCACGCGCGTCGCCGTGTGCGCGGGGTACGCCTACCTCCTCGAGGCGCTGTGCCGGCGGGCCGGCCTCGCGGCGCGCTACGTGTCCGGGCACGACGGGAAGACCGACCACGCATGGGTCGCCGTGCGGCTGGAGGGGCGCTGGGCCCTGCTCGACCCGACCTGGGCCGCCGGCCACACCGACCTGAAGGCCGCGTCTTTCACCCCCCACTTCGAGCCATTCTGGTACCCCCTTTCCGCCCCTCCAACCCCCGCCCAGTTTCCTGCAGGCGTGACGAAGTGGCAGGTTCGACACGCCCGCTGCCCTCTTCGTGCTGCGGCACCGGCCGGCCCAGGAGCGCGACCAGCTCCTCGAGAACGTCCGGCCGGCCTTCTACCTCGCCGGTGACCCTACCCCGCGCCGTCCAACGGCGTACCCCCCCTCCGTCTCGCTGAGCTGTACCCCTTCGCAGAGCACGCGCGGCCCGAGCCGCTCTTCTACGGGATGGGCCTCCGACTGGAGCCGCGGTGCTGGCGGCGGCGCTGGGGGGCGCCCCGGGGCGACCTCGCGCTCTCCCTGCTCGCCGCCGGCCCCAGGGACGCCCGCGAGCTCCGAGTCGAGCTGGCCTTCAAGGACGGCCCCGGGCGCGAGCGGCGCGCCGTCCCCGCCGAGGGCCTCGTTTCGATCCGGCGCGAGGAGGCGGGCCGCGGCCTCACGCGCCACGTCCTCCGCCTCCGATTCCCGTACCCCGGCCGCTACAAAGTCACCGTGATGGCCCTCGCCGAGTCCCGCCCGGGGGAGGCCCGCGGGACGGGTACAGGCGGCGGCCGCAAGCCCACCGCCGAGCAGCGCCTCTTCAAGGGCGTCGTCACCTTCAAGGCGCGCCCGTACCCCCCTCCCTTCTTCTCCCCCCTCCCAGCCCAGCCGAGGCGACCCTCGGGTCCAGGTGGAGGCGGGGTCGGGGCTGGGGCCCGGGCCGCACTTCCCTGACTCGTTTGCCCTTGGAAGGCGAGCGAGCGTTCGCCTCTTCCCCCCCTCCGCCCCGCCCCGCTCGCCTCACCGCCGCTCCTCAGCGCCCGCGCCCTCGAGCGATGCTCCATCGAGGTACGCGCCGGCCTGGGGTGGGGTGGGGTTCCGCGCTCTGATCTGACCCGCCGCCGTCGCCCGCAGCTGGTGGAGCGGCAGTCGGACGGGGCGCTCCTTCGCGCCGAGCGGCCCCTCGTCCGCCTCCCGTTCCTCCTCGCCGACCCCGCCGCCGAGGTGTACCCCCGCCTCTCCGAGGGTGCGTACCCCCCCCCCTCTGCCTGCCCGGCTCCTTCGTTCAGCCCGAGCGCAGCCCCGGTCGGCTGGCGCCCCGGCCAGCCGGCGCCGCCCTGGGCCAGCATGCCCGAGGCCCGTACCCCCTTCGAATTCCCACCCCACCGCCCGCCTGCGCCGCGCCCGCCGAGGCCGGCCCGCGCAGGTCCCGCCGGGGTTCGTGGGCACGGCGCCCCCTGGGGAGCTCGGCGGCGGCCGCCGCCTCCTCACCCTCGAGCTCGCCTTTCCTCGTGGGCCCTACACCCCTTCGCTTCACCCCCCCCCCCCCCCCTCCTCCCTGAGCCCAGGGCAGGCCCCGGGACGTACGTGGCACAGGTGGTGACCCGCCTGCGGGGCGAGAAGGAGTGGCAGTACGCCGCAGGATACCTGGTACCCCCCCCCCCGCCCCACTTCTTCCCCCCCCCCCCCCCCCCCCCTTCTCTCTGCCCCGCCCCGCCAACGCGGGCGCAGATCGAGGCCCAAGAGGGCACGTCCGGGGCACCGGCCTTCCCCACAGCGTACGGCGGAGCCCGCCCCGACATCGCCCACGTACCCCCCCTCCCCATCCCTGCCTGTACCCCCGCCGCGCTCCCCTCCCTGCCCCTGAGCCCCCCGCGCTTGCTCGCAGGAGCTGGGGATCCGCCCGGCGTCCCACCCCCGGGGCGCCCTGATCGACGTACCCCCCGGGGGCCTGCGCCTTGCCTTCGCGCTCGCGCGGCCCGAGGTCAAGACCTTCGTTCGCGTCTCGCGCGTCGAGGGCGACCCCCTCTCCGGCCCCCTGCGCCCCTCCGACTTCGATGCGCTCCCGCGCCTGCCCTCCGGCTTCGTTCGCCCGGGCCAGGGCCAGGGCACCGCCGAGTTCGAGATCGGCGTACCCGGCCCCGGCTTCTTCCTTGCCCAGCTCTTCGCTGCCGACCCGCGAACCGACGGGGACCGCTACCGCCCGGCGGCGGGGTACCTCCTCCGGGCCGCCGCGGCGGCCCCGGACGCGCCCCTGGCCCCGCTCCCGCCCTTCCCGGAGACCGCGGCCGGGGGCGACGCCGAGGCGTGCCGCGCCCTGGGGCTCGCGCCGCTCTCGCCCCCCGGGGCGCACCTGGCGCTGGCCCCCGGCGAGCTCCGCGCCCGCCTCGAGGTCGCCGCCTCGGACCCCGCCGTCCGGCTCGCCCTACGCCTCTCCCGCCTCCCTGAGGGCTTCGCCTCCCCGCCCGCCCCCTCCTCCTCCTCCCACGACTGGTTTGCTTCGCTCCCGGAGCTCCCCGCCGCCCACGCCGCCGACCTCGGTCGCTCCTCTTCTTCCTCCTCCTCCTCCTCTTCCTCGCGCCACGCCTTCGCGCTGTCCCTGCCCGGCCCGGGCCTCTATCTGGCCCAGGTCCTCGCCCTGCGGGGCGCCCCGCACCGCTCCGCCCGATGGAGCTACACCCTCGCGTACTTCGTCTCCGCCCCGGCCTCTCACTCCTCCCGATCCCTGCGCGCCGCCGTCCCGGGCCCGCCCCGCGCCGCCTCCGCCTCCGCCGCCTCGCGGCCCGCCTTCCCTCAGAGCTTCGCCCTCGGCTCGGCCGACGTCTGCCGAGAGCTCGCCATCGAGCCCGTACCCCCCGCCGACGCGGCTCACGTCCTGGCCCCCTCCTCCTCCGCCCCCGTCGCGCTCCGCTTCGCCTGCGGGCGCCCAGACGTGGAGCTGGCGCTGCAGGTCCGGTCCCTGGGGCCCGCCCAGGCGGCCGACCCGCTCGCCCTCGACGGCCCCGCCCTCGCCGCCTGCCCCGAGCTGCCCCCTGGCTTCGTTCGCGACTGGCGGGAGGAGGAGGACGATGAGCGCGGGAACGTTCGCTTTACCTTCGAGGTGGCGTTCCCACAGGCGCCCGGCCTCTTCGTGGCGCAGCTGCTCGCCCGGGCCGCCTCGGACCGCGCCGGCGAGTGGCGCTACGCCCTGGGGTACCTCCTCGAGGCCCGCGAAGGCGCCGACGCCGCCGCCGCCCCGCGCGGCGGGCCCGTCTTTCCCGAGTCCTTCGCCGGGGCGTCCACGGAGGCCTGCCGCCGCTTCGTGCGCACGTACCCCCCGAGCCGAGACGGGGCGTCTTGTCCTCGCCCTCGGCTGAGCTGGGGCGCCGCGCAGGGCGTGGCGGCGGCCTCGCACCGGGCCGCCCTCGTGGAGCTTGGGCGGGGCGGCGGGCGCGAGCTCCGCCTCCGCGCGGCCCTGTCGGACCCCTCCCGCACCGAAACCTTCCTCCGTGCCCTCTTTCCTTCTTTTCTTTTCTTTTCTTTCTTTGTTCTCTTTCTTCCTTCTTTGCCGCTGACGACCGACGTTGCAGGCGTGCGGCGGTGGGAGGGCGGCGCCGCGGGGCGCGAGGCCGAGGGCGACAGGGCGCTAGGGGAGGCCGGGGCGGGCCTGCAGCGGGAGGCGGGCCCCGGCGGATTCGATGTGGCGTTCCCGCGTCCCGGCCCCTACCTCGTCCAGCTCCTGGCGGCCGAGCGGGACGAGGCGGCGGGCGCCGGGCCCCGCCGGGACTGCTTCGTCGCCCTCTCGTACCTCGTGCGGCCTCGTACCCCCCTCCCTTCTCTTTCCTCTACCCCCCCTTTCTCACGTCCCTTCCCGCGCAGGTCGAGGTGCCCCCGGAGGCGGCCACGGGCGGCCTGCCGCGGTACCCCTCCACGACGGCCGCCGCCTCCGACGCCGCGTGCCGCCAGGTCCGCCCGCCTAGCGGCGGGCTGCGCTCTCCTGCGGCTAAGGCAAACGTTCTCCCCGGCAGTGCGGCGTGGCCCCCGAGTCGCACCACGAGGCAGTCCTCGAGCTGGGCGCCGCCGATCGCGATCGTGACGGCCCCCGCCCGCTCCTTCTGTCCTTCCTCGCCGCCCCGGGCACCGCCCCCTTCGCCCAGATGCGGGCCCTGCCCCCCTCGGGCCCCCTCCCGCCCCCCGCCGCCCTCGCATCGCTCCCGCCGGCCCCCGACGGGTTCCTCCGCGAGGCGGCCTCGGCCGCCCCCGCCCCCGCCGGGTACGTTCGGCACGCCTTCGAGATTTGCGCGCCGGGCCCCGGGCGCTTCCTCCTGCAGCTCCTCTGCCGGCCCCCCGGGGCCCCCGAGGGCGCCCCCTTCCTCCACGTCCTCGCCTACGTCCTCCTCGCCTGCTCCGGGGCGCCCGGCCCCGGCCCCGGGCCCCGCCCCGCCCCGCCCGCCTTCCCCGAGTCCTACGCCGGCGCCGGCGCCGGCGCCGCCCGCGCCCTCGGTGTGCGCCCGGCCCCGGGGTACGAGTCCGCCTTCGTTCGCGCCCCGGGGCCCCGCGTGCGGCTGCCGCTGGAGGCCCCTACCCCCCCCGCCCTCCGCCTCCACGCCGTCCTGCGCGCCCTTCCGCCCGCCTCGTGGGCGTGGGCCGAGGGCGCGCCCCTCCCGGACCCCGATGGCCGCGTCCGGGAGGCCGCAGCCGAGGCCGGCCACGGCGCCCGCGCCCTCGAATTCTCCTTCGCCCGCCCCGGGCGCTACGCCGTGCAGGTCCTCGCCGGCCCGCCCGCCGCCCGCACCCTCTCTGCCGTCCTCGGCTACTGCGTCAGCCCTCCCCCCCCCACAACCCCTTACCCCCCCCCTTCCCCCCCGACCGGCGTGCATGCATGCAGGTGGAGGTTGGGCGGGGGGCCGGCGAGGGCCCCGGCGGCCTCTTCCCAATCGAGTACCGCGCGGGGGCCGGCCTGGCCCTGGCCCGGCCGGCCTCCCGCCTCGTCCCGACCGGCTCCTGCCCCTTCTTCGAGGTGCCCCCCCCCCCCCTCTCCCGTACCCCTCCTCTTTCTGGCCCCTGGTCGAGCCCTGGCAGGTGGTAGTGACGGACCCCGCGCGGCGCCCCGTCGGCCTGGCCGTCTCGGACTCCGCCTCCCGCTGGTTCCACCTACCCCAGGCCCGCCTCGCCCCGCCCCGCCCCCCCTTGGAGCAGCGGAGCGCCCGCGAGCTGAACGTAACAACGCAGGTGGGGGAGGGGCGGTACGCGGGGGAGGCGGGCCCGCTGGTGGCGGGCGACGTGCACGTGATGGCGCGCTGGGAGGCGGCCGAGCGATCCTTCCACGCCGCCTTTGGCCTCCTCGCCGAGTAGCGAAGCCGAGTAGCGAACTTCGGAAGCTCACAGTCAAGCTAGCTTAAGGGCGCGGAGGCCGAGTACTAGTAGCGAAGCTCGCAGTCAAGCTTAGCAAGGGCCGAGCGAGCCCTAGCGTTCTAATTCTGTCTCATCGCTAGCTATAGCTAGCAGCATATAACAGCTCTAGGTCTAGATCTAGCTATATATAGAGCTCTAGATCTGCTGATCATGAAGATGAGCTGGAGCGCCTCGCGATCACGATCGCGATCGATGTCGCGATCGCCGTTGGGCACCGCTGGCGGCGGTTGGAGCTTGCAACGGCGCGCGATCGCGATCAAAATTGCTACCGAGCCTACCGTCCATTCAAAATTTCAAACGAAAAAAGAGAAAAACGATCCCTCGTGTTCTGATTGGTCACGTGGTTCATGCCTGCGTGGTTGCAAAAAATTGTTCACGCACGTAAGTTCAAAGAATCTTTTTTACTCGGGGCCGATAGGGGCGTGCATCCGCACGTGCCTCGCTGAGATCCCGACGGTATCCCCCCTTCCATGCAGGGAGCACATGACGCCGATAGCGCTGCTGCTGCTGCTGCTGCTGCTGCGCATGCGAGGCGTCCAGCAGCTGTGCCTCGCAAGTTGCTATAGCTGGGGGGCTTCCGAAGGCCAGCAGCGCTGTGCGCGCCCAGCTACGCTCGCGGCGGCGCGCGATCAGCTCCAGCGGACGTAGGGACACTTCTTCTGTGCTTGCCGGGGGGGACGATGCGCGAAGGGTCGGCCAGCTAGCAGCTGTACATGTCGACGTCAGGTCTGATAGCGTGTGTCGGCATGCGCCGCCGTAGCTGCGCGTAGTCAGCGCAGCAACGCGAAAACCAGTCGTGGTCGCGCGCGGCCGTGCGCATCGCAGCACTCGCACTGCAGGCGGCGAGCACCGAGCGATGGAATTGGAGAGCCCATTCGTCATCTTTTCGTAGGCCAGCGCGCTCCAGCATCGATAAATTGCCGCCGGTCGACATCGATCGGGCTGCTGCAGCTGCGCACGTGTACATTGACCGCCATGGTGCCGGTCGGGCTCGCGCGCTCCTTCTAACTTGCCGTGAAGTCATTCGCGAGCACAACGTGTAGGAGGTGCGCCGCGCGTTCCCCCGAAACCTCATGTTCAAGTGCTCACGTGGTTCCGCGCACACTCGCGCTCATGATCATGATCAGGTTGCAAGCTGCTGGCTTACGATGGACAATTCCGGTCAGGATCAGGATCATGTCCAGTGGTTCCAGGGCCAGCAGCAAGACCAACAGTCGCAGGTGCACGAGAATTGAACCCAAGCATCCCTTTCGTATTCTAATCTTGAGCGCCTACGCATTCTCAGGCAGCGGTCGATCAGCCTGCACCTCCTGATCATGATCACGACCATGGCGCTGCCAACGTGTACGAGATGCATGGGGGAGAGCTGCAGGGGCAGATTTTCGCTCCCCTGCACCCGGCCGCGGCTTCCGGCACCGGCATGTTCTCCGCCCAAATGGACCCGGGCATGGGCCTCTACCCAATGGCGTACGGCGCCTCTCAGCCGTACGGCGGTCCGATGTCGATGGCGATGATGTTCCCAGCGTCAGCGGGGCGGCCGATGGACGTTTTAGCAGCAGGCCTCGGCGGCGTCGGCGTCGGCGGGCAGATGCACATGCACGCGCAGGCCGCGTACGCACAGGGACTCGGCTTGCCGCTGCCCTCGTCTGACATCGAAGCGTGGTCGAGATACATGCGCATGCAGCTGCTGGGATCGCCCCACATGCACCAGCAGCAGGACCCTCGGACGGCTTCGAGCTCCGGAGAGGCGTTGCAGCATGCGCAGGCTCAGGCGCAGCTGCAGCACCGTCACGGCCAGCTGCAGCAGCTGCAATTGCTTGCGTCGGAGCAGCAGCACCGCTTCCGCGAGCACGCACAGGCGCAGCAGCAGCAATTCGACGTCCGCAATCCCCAAGCCTCCCTCTCTTACGCACTAGTTCAATTTGTGCTTACGATCACCTTGCGCCGCAGTTCCTACAGGCGCAGCAGGCCATGCAGGGCTTGGACCTCGCGGACAGCCCGCAAGCTCCGGGTCCGTGACGCGCGTTCTTCGATAATGGGAAATGTTTATTGCGCTGGTTACAACTGGGGCGGCGTGTGAGATCCCGTGCAGTGAAATTTAACTGATCACGAGGGCGCGCGCGCGCGCGCCTTCGCAGGCTCGAAAGAGGCATGGGCGTCGTCGCTCGCGAGGGCAAGCTTGAGCGCTTCAATGAGCGTGCAGCCACTCCAACTGCCCGCGCATGCGCAGCTGCAGCCTCACAGGTGCGCTCCAGCCGATCGCGACGTGACGCTAGCGCCCCCGCTCCGGCGCCGGCCCCACGAGCCAGAACCGAACCCCGGCGCGCGTCTCACTGACGAGGTCTCGATGCCAACGCGCGCAGGAACCCCGTGCCTCGCGCCGGGGCCGGTCCACGAGCGGGCGGGTCCGGCGCCGCCCCGGGGCAGAAGCCTCACGGCGGTAGCCATCAAGGGCAGCATGGGCAGCCTCACGGGGCCCCGGGCTTCGGCCTGGGGCCCCACGCGCACGGGCGGGCGGCGTCGCGCGCACCGGCGGCGGCCGGCGCCGCAGCCGTTGCGAGCGGATCGGGATCGGCGGCGGCGGCCGGCGGCGCCATCGCCGGCTCGAGCTCGCCGGGGCCGGCGTACGCGTCCTCCTCTCTGTCGCCATCGCCGGCCCCCGGCAGCTCCTCGTCCGCCGGCTCCTCCGATCCCGCCCGCGTCCGCGCCCGACGGGTGCGCCTGCCCGATCGACAGCCATTATTGCCTAATTTGGTGGCGATCGCGACGTGACATGTGCGCTCTTTGACGGCGTGCGTTGCGTTCGCGCGCGCAGCCCGTGTCTCCTCCGAAGGGTCCCCTCAGCCACCTGGCGGATATTAACCCACCCACGTTCGACACCAACCCTTCCTTCGTGCGTGGATGGGCCCTGATAAGAGCGTTCCATGATAAAAGCTAGCAACTGTCCTCTAGATCTTGATCATGAGAGCTTCCACGATCGGTATTAGAGTGCAATTGCTTCTTAAACGTTGATGCATGAATACTTATACGTATACGTAGGCATGCGCCTACATCTCACTCGTGCGCACTGCTGATCCTTGGTTGTTGCAGGCTAGGTTCTTCGTAATCAAATCTTACTCTGAGGACGACGTGCACAAGGCTATAAAGGTGCGGCCGGCGTCGCCGTTGCCATGAATATTGCTGCGCATTCAATGGATCCACCTTCGAGTTCCGTTCTCACGCTCGTGCACGCTATGCGTATATATAGCTGCAGATATATACACACGCATATGTTTAACGAACTCATTATTACATCGCTTGGAACTGATTTGACGCGCGCGGGCGCAGTACGGAATTTGGGCGAGCACCGACACGGGCAACCGAAGGCTCGACGCCGCGTTTCGGGCATCGTCGTCCCTGGGTCAGTGGCTTGCTGTTACGATGTGTCTCGAAGGCCATTTTCTGTCGCCGGCGACTCACATGTGCGCTCGCAGGCCCTGTGTATCTCTTCTTCTCCGTCAATGCGTCGTGCGCTGTGGGACTCCAATTCTTCTTCCGCGCCATTTTCAACTTTCGAAACGCCGATGCTAACGCACGCGAACGCAGTGGCCAGTTCTGTGGCTGCGCTCGCATGACGTCGGGCGTTGACTTCGCCACGAAGGCCACGATCTGGGCGCAGGTGCGGCGCTCCTTTTTGCAGCCACGGCTCCAGATTTGTACACGCGCACGCATGCATCTGACGGCGGTGTGGGCGCAGGACAAGTGGAGCGGCCAGTTCGGCCTGGAGTGGGTCTTCATCAAGGACGTGCCCAACTCGCAGGTGGGCGGCGGCCACACCGCGCCACGCCGCCCCGCCCCGCCCCGCCCCGCCCGCGCTCCACTCTGTGCCCTGTCCCTCTTTCCTCTCATTTCTGTGTCACGCGCACAGCTTCGGCACATACACCTCCCGAACAACGACGGGAAGCCAGTGACGAACTCGCGCGACACACAGGTGCTCAGCCGCGGGCGCTGTTCGTGCTGCGTCCGAAAGCTTGAGCTGACACGCACGAAACCCAATCTTTCGCTCGCGATTGAGCAGGAGGTACCACTCGAGCAAGGCAGGGACATGCTCCACATATTCTTCAACTACGTGCCCAAGACATCCATTCTCGACGGTGCGCGCCCTCTGCCCCAGATCTAGATTATAATTGCATCTCTCGGCCAGCCGCGTCTGATGTCATTGGGCGTGCTTCTCCCCCAGACTTCCCGTTCTACAACAAAAGGTCCGAATCCTTTTCCATCGAAGCGTGGGGCGTTGGCATGGCCCGGCAGCCTGCCGCCACCATTCCCCTGATCGAATCTTCCTTTCTGTGCTGACAAAAAGGAACCGCGCGCGTACCGCAGGCAGCTGAAGATGGAAGAGCGGCGGGCATCGAGCCCCCCAAGCGCGGCGCCGGCGCCGGCGCCGGGCGGCTCGCCCCGGACGGCATCCGACGGCGATTCGTCGCGGGCCTCGCCCTCCACGCCGGCGGCCGGCAGGGGCAGCGCCAGCCCGCCCGCGCCGCCGGCCCCGTCCGCATCCCCGCCGCCCCTCGCGATCGCCGGGGTCCCACCGGATCTCTTCGCGATCGCAATGGACGGCGGCGCGGCGCCGGCGCCGGCGCCGGCGCCGGCCGGTCGCGACCGCAGGGACCTCGACCCAGGGGGGTACCCGGCAGGGGCGCGCCGCTCTCCGGATCCGTCGGGGCCCGGCCTGCGGGGTCCCGGGGCAAGCGGGGGTACCGGGTCTCCAGGGCCCGGGCCAGCGTCCGCCGCGGCGCCCGGTGGCGAATCGAGCCCGGAGCCGGCGCCCGGTCCCGGGGGGCATCCCCTGGCCTGAGGCCGGTCGCGGGCAGGCCGGGGCCCACATAAATCTAACCGCCCCGGACCCGATGATTAGATACGCACCGCTCCTTTCCTTTCTTCTTTCGGGCTTCCTTCGGCTCCCGAATTCGAGTACCCCTCTGGACTGCATCCTGTTCTATTTATAGATATTGCGATTCGTGCATTGGCCCTGCAAAGGGCCGCAGTTCCTAGGCAGGACCGCGACACTTCTGTTAGTCTTTCACACGATGGCCAGGCCCTTGCGGATCCATCCGGACCATCTCCGAGTTTGATAAATCAAATCTAAAACCCAAAGCTTATTCGATGCTTGTGTGTTTCGCTTGCAGTGTTTTTTTTGCTTCGAATTCGTTTTATTGATTATGCAGTGAGTGTATACTACAGCGCCGTACATTACAGTTTCTTTCCAATTTATTAACCATAGTATTGTAAGCCGCCCCCGGCCCTGAGCCCGTCCCCCCAAGGGCGGTCAGGCTGGGTCCGTGGCGCCCTGTACAACTTCATAGGCAGCTTATTTTCATTCACGATCAGATGTAAACGGACGCTCTGCTTCGAATTCGATAGTTCCACTAGGGCTAGTTATAGAGCTTTCATTAGAGATAGTGGCCTCAGTTAACTTCAGTGCTAGTGCAGAAATCCGACGCCCAGCAGTGACTTAGAACTTCGGCACTCATTGGCAGCCTGGCAGCGCGCGATCATGCAAAGACACTTAAACTCGAACTTCGGAAGGCCTATAGCTAGCTTTAGTCTTGTGCTGTAGCTAGCTATAGCGCTGTGACTAGGTGATCATCAGATGCCGTAATGATTCTCGAGGCTCAAAGCATGAGTTTTGACCGTGGAGAACCAGATCTAGACTTCGTCCACACATGCTGGCAGATCAATCGGATAATATAACGTTAACGGTGATATCGATCATGATTTTGACTGGCCCGGCGACCTCCGAGGCTCGGAATCCAGCCCCCATGGCCATGGCCACCCCGCCGGCTAGGGGTCCGGCATGCCAGTCGGCCGCCGGGCCGGCCCGCGGCCGACATGCTTTGGCTTGGACGTCAACCCTCATGATCATGATCATGCCATATGCACAATTGCCATGCCGGCTTGTCATGCAGGCCGCCGGCTTTGCCAGGCCTAGGGTCACCGGGTTGCGCCCCAGTGTGAGAGCTTGCGTCCGACGGTCGCGGTGCTGGCGGTCACTGCTCCTGATTTTGATCGCGATCGGCCCCCGGGGGGGGGGGGGGGGGGGGAGTACCGCCGTGTTCTCTTGGCCGCGGGAGTACTAGTAGAGCTCGGGGTGCTGCAGCGCGGTCCTCGCGGTCGTGTCCTGCGGGGGGTACGCGTCGATCCGGAGGCGATCCGGGGCGATCTTGCGGATCCGGAGCGGCGGGGACGATGGCGGGCGGCGCGCCTCAGCGGGGGGCGGGCGGCCTGGCGGGGGAGGTTGGGGGGTGAGGTGGGGTGGCCGCAGTGGCCATGGGATGGGGGCGGGGGGGTGGGGGGGAGGGGGGTGGGGTGGGGTGGGGGGGTGGGGGGGGGGGGGGGGGCGCATGCACATGTATAGGGCAGCAGCGTCGCTCCATAAAGCCCTACGCCTTGTCGTTTTGTATTTAATTTGCCACGTCCGCCGCGGCCGCCGCGAAGCGAAGTCAGGGCCCCGGGGCGCTGGCCCAGTGGATCCGGACTCCGGGAGCGGGATCCCACGTGCATGCAAGCCCGACTGTACATGTGGCACCGGTACCGCACCTGCAGCTGCAGCTGGCGGCCCGGCGCCGGCGGACGATCGCGAGGCCCTGGCGGAGGACCTGCAATTGCAAGGAGTTACAGGATCGCGATCGGAGGCCCGGCGCCGTTGCGAATCGTGCAGGGGATCTGGAATTGGCCTGGAGCTGGCTAGCCTCGGAGTGTTACGGGATCGAATCCGAAGCGATCGATCGCGAGGGACCGGAGGGAGGGAAAGAGGGGCTCCCGGGAGCTCGATCGCGAGGGAGCCTCAGAGGGAGCTCGAGGAACTCGAAGGCAGGGCGATCCCCCCCCCCCCCCCTCCCGATTATAAATTACCGATTACCCTCTAATGTTATAATTATACCGGCCCCGGCCCCTTTTGCGACCAATCAGAGCTATTTATCTTTGCTCAGATGAAAAAATTGGAGACCCACGTGCACGCGTATACGTATATATATACGTATCGATATCGCGACGTCGACGCCCTATAGGTAATACAAATTAGCTATATATATAAATAGCTATCTATCGAAGAGTTTTTCGAAGAATTTTCGAAAGACGTCGACCGCGATCGATCAAGCGGAACTAGGCGTCGAGAACCTCTGCCTCCAGCATCTGCGCAGGAGGGGCAAATTAAATATCCGATCGAATATCCCGGCCGCTGCAGTTGATCATGACGGGAGCCACCTGAGCCGCGGCCTCCGCCTCGATGTCGAGCTCCGCCGCGTCCATGTCCATCTCCGCTTCGTTAGCGCTCACGATCTGCGCGCGAGAAACGCGCGAGCGCGCGGCGCGTTTTTGATTTCTCTTGCATCGCGCGCGGCATGAAGCGCGCGCGCACCTGCGCGTCGGAGTCGAGCTGCCAGTCGTCGTATGCGTCCCAGCTGCGGTCGATCGTCCTGCACATCCCGTTCCAGCCCTGCCGGACTGCGACACGAGTCAGCCTGTTGCCGTACGCGTACGTATACGCGCGCGTGCAGTTCCTCGCAGCTGATCATGATCATGACGTCGACGCACTCGAGTTCGCGTACTCCGAACCGGTGAGCTTCTTGCACTCATCCTCCCCGTCGAGGATCGTGCCATAGGCTTGGACGCTCTTGTAGCTGCCCGTGCAGTTGGAAGCAGTCCAGCACTGGTAGACGTTGAGCGACATCTCGTTCACAGGAGGTTGTAGGGAGTGCGGTCTGTTAACGTTGCTGCTACCTCAGGCCGCTAGCGCTGCTCTCCGGGGAAGGGAATGCGATCGATCTGCACTGATGCACTGATTCTGCAGCTGCTCGAGCTCGAGCACGCGCGCTCAGCACCTTCGGGGAAATGATATCGATGGAAAGTGCGCATGCAAGGAGCCCGCACGGCTCCAACGAGCTCGAGCCTCGGAGCAGACAGCCTGCGTGCTGCCTGAGATAGGTAACCGCCGCTATCAGCCGCGACTAACCGCTCGACTCGGCGAGGTTTTAATTCAATTTCGAATCTCAAGTAAGTAATTAATTATATAAAGCTTAAGCGCGCGTGTGTACACGGTAATTGATGTTTTGTTTTTTTGAGAGATCGCCTCTCGATCCGGCCCGGCGGCCGCTGGCAACGTACGTTTAAACCGCTGGCAAAGCGCGCACTTACGTACAGTAATGCGGTACGTATACATAATTAATAGCCATAATATTAATATAGGGGTCTATATAGCTGCATGGGTCCAAAATTTAAAACGTTAAACGCATTAATGAATTACAGCTAGTAGTTTCTGGGTCCAAAAACAAAACTCGAATATTTCGCGCGCGAGCCTCGGAGCCTCCGACTCGAGCTCCGGCTCCGAGGCTCGGATCGAGCCGCTGATCATGAGCGGCCTACCGTGTAATACTTAATTACCGCGCTGACATAACTACTTGGTAGCGCAGTAATACCCCCTTGGCCTATTACCCCAGTATAATATTTTCCGAGGCCGATGGAACGCAGTAATTTGGTGGCGCAGTAAAGCGCCTACCGGCGCAGAAATTTTAGAACGCAGTAATTTGTGGCGCAGTAAATAAGTGTTACACGGTAGGGGCCTGAGAGGTCGATCACGGCGGCGCCGGCGCCGGCGGGGTGCCTCGGTCTGGATCCTAGCTAGCTCAGCCTAGCTGTACATGTAGCCTGTAGGCGCCCGGATGAGGGTGTGAAGCGTTTCGCGACGTTCTCGGTACTCGTAAACTGGAATTAATACTCCGAGGAGGAACTTATCAATCATTGGAATGTAAGCCTGATTGAAGCTATTGCGTTTTGCGACGTTCCGGGTACCTGCAAAAGGAATTCGAAACGTTTTACGACGTTCCCGGTATCGATATCATTGCTTTTGAAGGCTATAGCTACTACCGTAGTACTACGTACTGGTACAGTGCTACTACCACTATAGCTAGTACGCCGCTTCGAGGACGCTTCGATCTTGAACGAACATAGTTCGAATTCGATTCTGTTCGAATGAACATGAACGAACCGCCTTTCTGGCAAGTTTTAAATTTTGCTGAACTGAACGAACATGCACATGGCGCGGCTCGCGATCGCCCGGCAGTGGGGGCCGGCATGCGCAAAGCCTTGAAGGGGCCCTGTCGGCCCGGCGGCCCCCGCGGACGCCGGACTCCGGAGTCCGGAGTCTTATGCACAAGAGAGGGGCTCGTTCCATTAGAATTTCCGGTTCTGCTGCTTGTTCCACCCATAAGAACACACCCCCTGATTCACTAGTGTCCGGAGTTCGACTCTCGGAGTCTGGACTCTAGATCTGGAGCGCTAGCCGTTGCCGGCGGGCCGCGCGCGGCCCCGGCGGGCGGCCGCGGTGGCCGGCGCGGCTCGACTGGGACGGCCGCGGGCGAGGCGCGCGGACGAGCCTCGGAGCGGCGGATATCGACGGCGGCGCGGCTCGCCGGCCGCCGGCGGAGGCGGAGGCGCCGGCGGATACTCTTCTTTGCTTTTCTTCTTTAAATCTTAAGCTTCTTGCAATTGTTCATGATCAGCACTTCAGCTTCTTATTCATATTAAATTCCTGACCAAGAATTGCCCTTTCTTTGCCAGCCAAAGTTCAAGCCCAAAACACGAAGTTTGATAAGGATGACAAAACATGAATGATGAAAATACAATTGCAATGCCATGATGCATCCCGCACATTGTTCTGTGATCACTTGATTCAAAAATGATTGACATCAGCTGCAGTGTTCTTCGAATTCGGTGTTCCGAAGTTCACATACATTGATTCTTGGGGATTGAACCATCCCTAAATAACACTGGGGGGGTGCGGGCCGGGGGGGCGGAGCCCCCCTGCTTGTGCACGGCCATGGCCTGCTTAAGCTTAAGCTTGCAATTGCAAGTGTCAAGCGTGCACGCGTACGTGCAACTCGCGCGCGCGCCCCGGGGCCCCGGCCGCCGGGCCGGTCAGAAATTTAAAACTTGCTATAGCTAGCGCTAGCTCTAATTTAAAACCTCGCTCCGGATCCGGAGTTAATTATATATAAGTGTACTTAGCTCGAGCTTCGGAAGTTCACATCTGCTGGAAAATGGCCTGCAAATTGGATACTGTTCATACTGAGAATGTTCACATATTTATCAGGTTGTTTGTGGGTAGCTTCGGAGAGGTCAGGTTGTGCGGGGCGGGTGGGCGGGAAGGGGCCCGGGGGCGGCCGCGGTGGCGGGCCCCGGGGTTTCCATGGCGCGCCGGCTAAAGTTGAGGATCGAGGGGAGCGGCTGCGCGGCCGAAGCGTGCGGTGTCACTGGCCGATCGATCGGTGATCGTGAAGATCTAGAGGATGCGGAGAGGAAACGATCCGAGGGTGGATCGTTATTAGAGGAAACGGAGAGGAAACGATCTAGAGGGGGGGGGGGAGGCGGGGGCCCCTAGACCTTCCGGAGGTCTAGAGGAAACGATCTAGAGGATCCGGAGGTCTAGACCTAGACGACTGCATGAAGCTGCCCCCGGGCGGGGCGGGCGGGGCGGGGCGGGGCGGGGCGGGGCGGGCGGGCGGGGCGGGGCGGGGCGGGACGGGCCGGGACGGGGCGGGGCGGGGCGGGCGGGCCTGGAGGACGTGGCCCGTCTGACTGTAAAAGACCGCCCTAGAAGATACATGTGGAGAGCAGATAGAGAACATCTTAGACAGAAGCTAGAAAGAAGGATAAAGAACACAAATAATTGTAAGCGGGGCGGGGCGGGCCTTTAAAAAATTAGGACGGGGGCGGGGCGGGGCGGGGCGGGGCGGGGCGGGCCTTCAGGTCGGGGAGGGCGAACTCGCGCGCGGAGCGTGAGTCGTGGAAGATGAGCTTCTGCTCGGAGGCGGGGCCGTTCAGAGGCACGAGGCGAAAGCAAGCGAGGGGGCCGGGGCCAGGGCCGGGGCCGCGGGAGGGAGGGAGGCCCTAAGCCTAAGGCTCCTGCTCCCGACCGACCGATCGATATCGATATCGCGACCGGAGGCGGGGCCGGCCGGTCGGTCGGTCGGTCGTCTCGCGCGCGCGAGGCGAGAGCGATATCGATGGGGCAACGGCTGGGGGGCCGGAGGAGGGAGGGAGGGCGGCGGGGGGCGCACGCGGGAGTAGAAGTCGGTGACGAGGGATTCGACGGCCAGGAACCTGCGCACGCGCATGCACATCCGAGCGCCCCCGTCAGCTCCCTCATATACATGCATCTATCATGTATCAGCGGGCCCGGGGCGGGGTGGGGCGGGAACAGGGCGCGCCGGTTCGCGAGGAGGAATGCACGGAACTCGGCCATGTGCGGCTCCCGCGCCGCCGCCTCCTGCCCCCGCCGGCCCCGTCAGATCTAGAACAGGGGCGGGGCGGGGCGGCGGGGCGGGGCTTAGGTCTAGCGGCGATCTCCAGCTCGATTCCAGGGCAGCGGGGCGGGGCGAGCCGGCGGGGGCGGTCAGCCCGGCAGCCCTCAGAACAGGGGCGGGGCGGGGGGCGGGGGCGGTGGCGGGCGGAGGCGGGGCGGGCCTGGAGGTCTACTAGGCTAGTCCAGGTCTAGCTAGCTACTTGCAATCTAGATCTCCAGCTCCAGGACGGCGGGGGCGGGGGCGGGACGGGCCTGGAGGCGGAGGCGCTCGGAGTGGTCGGCGAGCTCGCGCCGGTGCCGCGCGCGCTCCTCCTCCACACTCTCCGCCCGGCCCCTGCGGCCCCCCGTGAGGCCCGGCCCAGGCCAGGCCGGGCCGGTCCGGTTCGGACGCGCGGGGTCTACGGCTAGCAAGCGTCTGGCTCGGGGCCGGCCGCGC
Organism: Cyanophora paradoxa; assembly: GCA_004431415.1. Classification (NCBI taxonomy): domain Eukaryota; class Glaucocystophyceae; order Cyanophorales; family Cyanophoraceae; genus Cyanophora; species Cyanophora paradoxa. The sequence continues at coordinate 117,547 of QPMI01000188.1, read as the reverse complement.
GGGGTCTACAGCTAGCTGCGCTAGGGCATAGCGAGCGTGGCATGCGAAAGCGAGCGTGGCGCATCCGCTGCGGCTGCGGGCGGGGCGGGGCGGGGCGGGCGCACGGCGGGGGCCCGGAGGCCGGCCCCGGGGCGTGGATGGCCAGGTCGACGAGCTGCAGCCAGAAGTACACCAGCGTCCTGGGGGGGGGGGGGGGGGGGGGGGGTCCGTCAGGCAACTGAGGGAGGGAGGGAGGGAGAAGGGCGACCCCTAGCTATAGGCGGCCGCCGCCCACTTGAGCTCCCACGTTGGACGCACAGGACGCCTTCTCTCTCTCCCCCTCTCCCGCCCCCCCCCTCCTCCCCCCCCCCCTCCCCCCCCCCTCCCCTCCCCCCCTCGGCGCGCACAGGTGGAAGACGTGGCGGGAGCGGCCCCAGGCGCGCTCCACGCCCCAGAGCAGCGCGTCGACGGCCCGCTTGCGCCCGGCGCCCGTCCTCGCCCGCTCCGCCGCGCTCTCCCGCAGGTACAGCCACAGCAGCCGGATCTGCCCCGCCCCGCCAGCGTCAGCTGCGGCCCCGCGCTTTGCTCTAAGCGCTAAGGCTCTAGAGCGCCGGGCGGGCACCAGGGTGCCGTAGCCCTAGCTATAGGCTCTAAGAGAGCGCCTGGCGGGCGGGGGGGCGGGCGGGCGGGTGGGGCGGGCGGGCACCAGGGTGCCGTGGCCGAGGGTGTCGTAGGTGAGGCGCCCCTGCTCGAAGTCCTCAAAAGAAAGGAAGGCCGCGAGCCCGAACCCGCCCCTAAAGTCCCCTAAAACAAGAAAGGCCATGCAGGAGGGAAGACTGTTTCCACGCGCCCACTGCTGTTCCCAGCGGCCGGCCAAGCGGCCCACACACGTACGTACCTGCTCGAAGTCCTCGCGCAGCTGCCCGTCCGTCTTCCCGTTGCTCGCCTCGAATCGCTCCACCCACCTGGCTCCGCCCCGCCCCGGGCGATTGGACGGGACGGGGCGGGGTGGGGCGGGGCGAGGAGGGGCGGGGTAGCATCTGGCGCGGATGGGATACTAGCCCGGCCCCGCCCGGCCCCGGGCGATCGGACGGGGCGGGGCGGGGCGGGGAGGGGCGGGGCGGGGAGGGGCGGGGAGGGGAGGGGCGGGGCGGGGCCGGGCGGGGTAGCATCTAGCGCGGATGGAATACTAGGCGCCCGACGTCCCCGCGCCGGCTCAGAGTCCGGACGGGGCGGAGCGGGGCGGGACAGGCCGGGACGGAGGGGCGCGCCGGCGTGAAAGGGGCGGTCTAAGCTTAGACCAAGCTCTCAGCAACGCCAAGCTTAATAGGGGTCCGGCGCGCGGCGAGGCGCGGCGCGCACCCGTCGGCCCAGGCCAGCGGAATGGGGCTGGGTAGCATCTAGCGCGGATGGGATACTAGGGCCCGGGCGACCCCGGGCGGAAGCTCGCCTACAGCTAGCGCCTCCGCCGGCGGGGCGCGCGCACCCGTCGGCCCAGGCCAGCGGGAGCTCGGCGCGGGTCTGCTCGACCAGGCCCCCCAGGTCTGCCGCCGCCCCGCGCGCCCCCGAACCTCCGGCAGAAGCAGCGGCCCCCTGCCCCGCCTCCGCCTCCGCCTCCGCACGCTGCGCACGGGCACGGGCACGCGCCGCCCACCAGCCTCAGTCCGGGCCCGAGCTCGAGCTCGCTTTAGGCTTTTTCGAGGCGTGGCACGGACGGCGATGAGGGGAGGGCGCTGGACGGGCTCCGGGGGAAGCGGCACGACGCGCCCCGCCGCCGCGTCCGCCGCCTGCCGCGCCGATCAGATCTGATCTGATCGATCCGATCCGATCTGATCTGATCTGAGCGCGCACCATCTTCCCGGCGACTGCATCCGCCATCCAGTCGAGGGCCTCCTGCAGCCCTGTGGCCGCGGCCCTCGCCGTTAGTCCGGCCGGCCGGCCTGTGGGGCGGGCAGGGCGCGGATGGGATCGCGGATGGGATACTAGGCCCCCCGGCCGGCCTAGCATCTAGCGCGGATGGGATACTAGGCCCCCAGGGCGACCCTGCGCCGACTCAGAGACCTAGTCGCGGCCCTCGCCGTTAGTCCGGCCGGGCGGGCGCGGGGCGCGGATGGGATACTAGGCCCCGGCCTAGCATCTAGCGGGGATGGGATACTAGGGGGTTAGTCCGGCTGGGCGGGCGGGCGCGGGGCGCGGATGCGAAACTAGGCCCCGGCCTAGGCCCCGGCCCCGGCGACCACGCGCCAGCTCAGATACCTAGTCGGCGCAGGGGCCGGTCGGCCGGCCGGGCGGGTGGGCGGGCGGGAAGCAAAACGGGGCGCGGACCCTGCCCGGTGGTCGCGACGGTCTCGAAGACGCGCCAGGGCCGCTCCCGCAGCGCGTGGAACTCCCGGTCCGAGCGGCCTTCCTGGAGCCTTCGCTCGGACCGGATCAGGTGAGCGAGTGAGGCCGGATCAGGTGGGCGAGCGAGTGGGTGAGGCGGAGGCCAAGGCTAGGAGCGAAGGGGGTCGGCCGACCGCCGGCGGGCGACCAAGGCCACCAGCGCCTCTAGATCTTGAGCGCTAGATCTGGGACTAGATCCTCGAGGTCTAGAACCGATGTAGCGCTGGCGCCTCGGCCTCGACCACGCCCCGCTCCTAGCTTGGGACCCGCCTCCCTCGTTCCCTCGACCCGGCTCCCTCGTTCACCGGCGGGCCCTGGATGGATCTAGTTCTAGATCTAGCGTTCAAGATCCATCTAGACCTAGACCTAGAGCTCGTTTCTTCCCTCCGCACCGGCGGGCAACCTCGTCGCCGGAGAGGGCGTTGGGGAGGTCCCGCTTGTTGCAGAGGACGCAGAGCACCGCGTCCCGCAGCTCGTCCTCCGGCAGAACCCTGCGGCCGGTCTCAGAGGGCGGCCCGGTGGGGGGGAGGGGGGGGGAAGAGAGGGGGAAGAGGGGGGTGGGGAGGGGAGGCCCTCCGGTGCGGGGCGGGGGCGGGGGCGGGGCGGGGCGGTGGGCGGGGCGGGGCGGGCGGGGCGGGACGAGGTCGGGGCGGGAGGCGGCGGCGGCGGCGGGAAAGTGGCCCGTGTATCTAGATCTCAGAAGCTCAGAGCCTTTGAGTTCAGAATCGATCCGGAGGCGCCGAGGGCGGGCGGGCTGGCGGGCGGCGAGCCCCAGAGGGAGGAGCGGGGGGGAGCAATGGGCGAGGGCGGGGCGGGGGCAGGGCGGCCCGGGACGGGGGGGGGGGTACGCGCTTCATGAGCTCGGCGACGGACTCCTCGAGGCGCTCGCGGTCGTTCGCGTCGATCACGTACACCAGCGCCTGCCCCAGCGCGCCCGTCCGGGCGTAAGGAGCGCAGATCAGATAGAGGCGCAACGGGCAGCGGAGCTAGACTGATCATGAGCTCAGGGGCTCCAGGGACGCTGGCGGGGCTGGAGGGGGCGGGACGGGTGGATGGGCTAAGACAGGAGGGCGGAAGGGCCGGACTCAGCGGGGGCGGGGCGGGGCGGGGCGGGGCAGGGCGGGGCAGGGCGGGCAGGGCGGGGCGGGGCGGGGCGGGGCGGGCGCCTGGGTGCCCTGGAAGTAGTGGCGCCAGAGGGGCCGCATCCTCTCGCGCGTCCCCACGTCCCACACCGCTGCCGCCGCGCGCACGTCGGCGTCGAGCGGGTGCGCCGGGCCGGGCCGGGGCGGGGCGGGCCGCGGGGCGCAGGCTCTAAGGGGGCAAAGGCGCGCACTGAAGGAGACGTTGTTCGACTCGATGGTCTCCACGTTGAAGCCTGCGGGGCGCGCGCGCAGGTTCGGCCTAGGCCTAGGCCTGCAATCGCGCCGGCCCCGGCCCCGGCCGCGCGCGGTCGCACCGATGGTGGGAATCGTTGTGACGACTTCGCCCAGTTTGAGCTTGTACAGCACCGTCGTCTTCCCAGCCTGCGGGAACGGCGGGCGGCGCGAGTCGGCGCCCGGCGCGCGCCGCGCAGCTGCCGGCCCTGTGCTACGCTCGTCCCGCAGGATCTTGGCGGCTCGGATAGGCTCGGATACATGCCGGGTTCGGCGGCCCTATCGCTACGCGCAAGGAGCGCGCGTACGCACCGCGTCGAGTCCGACCTGCGCGGCATCCAAGTCGAGCGAGCGGATGAGCGACATGCCGGGGTGCTCGGCGGCGGAACGGGCGATATCACGCACCATCAGCAGGCGGATCTCGCGGTGGCCGTAGATCTGCCGGAGGGGCGTCAACTGCAGGCCGCCGAATGCAGCGGCGAGGGACGGATCGCACCGCTCTCGCCGTCTTCTTCACGGCGAGCTCGATCGCCGACGACGCCGCGCCCATTCTTCTGATGAACCCCCAGCTTGCGCCTCTACCCCCCTACCGCCCCACCCCCCTTAATTTGAAATCGCAATGGCTTCTATCGGTCAGACTAGCGCCACGAGCGCCGCCGCCATCGCAGCTCCCGCTGGCGACATTCCCACATGCACACCCGTTGCTGGCAAGAAGCGGCCGCGCGCGCCCGCGAAGCCCAGGGCGCCGAAGAGCGTCCGCGGCGTCTCGGACGGAGCATGGGCGAAGCTCTCCGATTCGAAGGAGCTGAAGAAAGAAATGAAGGGTCATGTCAAGATGGTTTGGCAACTTGTGGATGCCGATTGGCATGACGGTCCGTCCCAAAAAATTCGGTCGACGTCGTGTCCGCTTTCGGTCTCACGCTTCGTCAGGATACGAGGAACAGAGCGCGGAGGTCATGGAGTTCTTCCGCATGTTCAAGCCCGTGCTGGAAGCGGTGCGTCGCTCGCCTGCCGCTCGAGGCCGTGCCGCCGCTGTACCTGTACTGCCGAAGCCGCCGCTAGCGCTGTGCTTGACTGCGGTGCCCGCGTCCGCGCAGGTTCTCGAGCTCTCCCGCGCCTCCGATGTGCCCGCCGGCGCATACGAGCGCGGGAACGAGGCGCTCTTCATCCTCGCGGACGCGGCAGATGAGATGCGGGCCATCGATTTCCGGGGCGACCTGTCCGAGGACTACTCCAGTGCGGTTCTGATCTAATGATACCAGCGGCAAGCGATGATGTAACGCTGTTTCTCCACTCGCAGATTCCGGCTTCAAGCTGAACTGGAAAGAGGGCGAGGCGAGCTTCAGCATGGAGTTCTATGAGCCGGACAGCGCCGTGGCCTGGGCCTGGCGCGCCCTGCTCCGCTCTGCCGCCGGCGCTGGTGCGGGAGCGCCCGCCCGCGTCCTGCTCGAATCCTTCCTAGTTGAAGCTAATGAGCTGCAGGCGGTCGCGTCTCGGACGAGCTGCTGCTGCGCTACATGCGCGACGCTTCCGACCACTGCTTCATGCCCGATCTCGTGAAAGACGACGACCACAGCGCCGAGGAGGGCTCGCAGGTACGCCGCCTCGGGCCGCTCAGATCCGAGCCCGAGGTGCGCTGCAGCTGCTCAAAGCGGCGCCGCAGATCCCCGGCGGCGAGGCCGGCCGCGAGCGGCTCAAGGCGCTGATCGACGGCAAGCGCTTCGAGGCGCTCAAGAGCCGCGCCAAGAAGTACAAGACGCGCCGCGCGATCGACCGCCGGTGCGCGAGCGCCGCGCTTACGCTTCGCTCTGCTCCGCTCCGCTCCGCCACCCCGCGCTCCGCTGACGCCTTTGCCCCTGGCCGACGCGCGCAGCTACTCCGGGGCGAAGCACCGCAGGACGCGGGACTACAGCTCGGGCTCGGACGGCTGCTTCGACCTGTAGGCGGGCCGGGCCGCCTGCTGGCGGGCCGGCCAAGAGCGCGTTCAGTCCAGTTTCAAAGGCCCTTTGAGAGGGCAGGAACCAAGTCCTATTGATCTCTCTGTACAGTTGCAGTTTCCTCTCTTTTGCTTAGATTTGCACAGCCACAGACCCCACTCGAACTCTCGTGTACAGCTGCAGTCTGCCAGGCCGGCAACATTTTTGCAGAAGGGCGTTTTTTCAGTACTAATAGCGTTGGTTGTTTCAGTAGCGCTGATTTTTCTCGCGGTCGTTTTGTGATTCTGTCCAATTCTGAACGTAGATTGGATAGCTTTCAAGTGAGCGGATCTAGAAGAGCTCCATCACTGTGAGCCCACTACAGATCTAGAGCCAGTGCAGGGCGAGGGGCCCACGTGTTCCCGCGCAGTGGCGCAGGCCGCCGAGCCTCGGAGGCTGCTTCAGGGGACCCCCCCGGGGGGGGGGGGGGGGGGGAAGGCCCAGGGGGGTCCCGGGGGGGGGGGGGGCTGGGCGGGGGGGGCGGGCGGGGCGCCGGCCGCGGGGGCCGGGCCTTCCTATTCAAGGCCTAGGGCTCGGTCGCAGGACTCGGGATCTGGCCCGGCCCAGTGGCCCAGTGGATCCGGATCGGATCGATTTTAATTTTCTAGGCCTGATGATGATCATGACCATGATCATGAAGGCCCTGCCCGCGAGCCCTCCGAGCCGCTGAGTTTCACTGAGTCATGATCATGAGGACAAGCCTTGCCAAAGTTGAAGTTTCAAATTTCTTCAAAGTTTCGAATTCGGGTGGGGCCCGGGGGCCAGGCGCCGGCGGCCCGCCGCGGCGGGGCGCCCGGGCGGCCCGCGGCGGCTGGCTCGAGCTCGGACCCGGGCCGGGGAGTCTTCATGCCTTGAAGCCTCAGGGCCTCAAGGCCTTCAAGGTTAGATGCCGCGGGGCCTCATGTCATGTCCAGGTTAGAATCTAGATCTATGCATTACTAAGTTACATTACTAAATTACAAGGTGGGGGGCATTTGCAGCTATGTACATCAGAATACATCCTAGACGGGGTGTCTAGCGCATAACATCGGTAAAACGGTTCTACAGTAGAAAGTACAGGCCTCAGGGGGAGCTCAGGTCACTCATGATGAGTGACTGGGTTCGAAAGATCTACATGCGGCCGAGCTCTCTAATTACAACTCCATCCGTGACGAGCTTAAGGGGGTCTTTGAAACGACGAGGAGTACACTGTACAGGATGGACATTGACCGACGCCTCTTCTTGTGGGGGCCCGGGGCTCAGATCTAAAAGAAAGGACTGGCACACATAAATAGTAAAATTACAGGATGCTGCCGCGACGCCAAGGCGGCGACGCATCGCGGGGGCTCGACACTACGACCAAAAGAAAGGATCAAATCCGCCAAAGTTCGTCACCAAGGTCAGTACAGGGACTGAAGGCGACATCAGGCATAACGTGTACAGGGCGCTAACGCAACGCACGCCGGCGCAAAGACAATAATAATAATAACAACGATCCGTCTGATGAAACGGCTGAACAGGCGAAAGAAAGAGTGAGCGAGTGTACAGGCGGTGGGTGCTATGTTAAAGGAGGGCCGAAAGAAGAAGAAGGAGAAAAACGCCGGCGAAAAGGCGAGTAAAGCCGCCGGGCCTCGCTCGCTCGGATCAGAGGAAGCGGGCTCGGTCGCGCAGGTCCATGATCCGGATGGCGTCGCCTGCGGGGACGCCGAGGACCCGTACGAGGAAGAGCTCCGTGAAGCGCCGGTTCCGCACGACGCTCCCGTCGATCCCGTGCGCCGCGAAGCGCGGCGCCAGGTGCCCGCAGCCCGCAGCGGCGAGGAACTCAGCCACGGAGCGGAAGGATCGGAGGGGGCCCGCGGGGGCGCGCGCCGCCGCCGCCGGCGGGGCGGCGCCGCCGCCGACGAACGGGTCGGCCAGGGCGAACGAGACGAGGGAGAGGGCGTCGTTGGCAGCGGCCGCGCGCCTCGGGCGGCCACCGCCGGAGCCGGGCGCGGAAGCGGGCGGGGAGGGCGACGGGCCGGGGCGGGCGGGGCGCCGGCCGGGCGCGCGCCTCGTCGTCCTCCTCGTCGCCCTCCGAGGGCGGGGCGGGGCGGGCCGCTGCACGGGCCGCGGGCCGGCTTCTCAAGGCGCGGGCCGGCGAGTCGGCGCGGTCGCAGGGGAGGAGGGCGCGGGCGCCGGGGGCGGGCGGCCTCGTAGGCGGGTACGTCGACGCCGAGCTCGCTGGCGATCTCGAGGAGGCGCTCCTTCGGGAGGCGCGTGACGTGGCCGGCGGCTCCCAGGAGGCGCTTGCGCTGGCCGGCGAAGTCCGGGTGCCGCATGATCGCGTCGCACAGCGCCGCCTTGCCCCGCCGCCCCAGCTTCGCCACCGGCGCAGCAGCCGCCGCGGCGCCCTTGGCCCGCGCCGCCGCCGCCGTGGGGGAGGACAGGCCCCAGCGGGCCGCCGCCGCCGCCGGCGGGCGCCCGCGCACGGACGAAGGGACTGGGGCGGCGCCCTCGTCGTCTTCCTCGTCCTCGTCCTCGTCGGCGCGGGCGCGGAACGGGGCCGGCCGCTTCTTGGACGGAGCCGGCCGGACCGGCGAGCGGGGAGACTCGACGGAGGACGCCTCGTCTGCACGCCGGCGGCGCTCAGCGGGGCGCCGGAGAGCGCGGCGGGGCGGCATGAAGCAGAGCGCACCGTACGCGTCGGCGAGGGGCGGCGGGGAGAGGCTCTCGGGGCTGCCGGGCACGAGCGAGGGTGACGTGCTGACGGAGAGCTCCGCTGGGTGCCCGTGCACCGGGCCCAGCTCGGCCGCGCTAAGGCCGATCTCCCGAGCGATCTCGAACCAGCGCGCCTGTGCATTCGCGCAGAGAAAGCGCGTGGTTGGCGCTGGGAGGCCTGCAGCCGCGCGGGCGCAGAGAAGGAGGAGGGCGCACCGTGCGGACGTCCTTGGACTCCTCGCCGCGAAGGTAGCGCGCGCTGCGAGGTGACGCCGGTGAGGCGGGCGTCCTGGGGGCGAGCGAACGAGCACAAGGTGTCTGCCCTCCCGCACCGGTTGCGCCTGAACTCTGGGTGGGCACGGACGAGCGAGCGGACAGTGTGGCGCCGGTCCACAAACTTTGCAGACGGCGAGCGAGCGCCGGCCTGCCGCCGCCCCCACGTCAGCACGGCCGGGGCCGCGACGCGCGGCCGGCGGGCGGGCGGGAGGACCTGCGGGGAAGAGACGGGCGAGAGGGCATCCTCAAAGTTCGACTCGACGAAGTCGTCGTTGTCGATCTCTGCGCGGGCGAAAAGGTTCGGAATGGAATGGGGCGGGGCGCCCGGGCAGCGGGCGGACCGCAGTAGTTGACACGCGCGCGCTTCCGGCGCGAGAGCTCCGAGAGGGTCGGCTTCTCCTCTCCCTCCGACTCCGACTCCGTCTCCGTGTCGCTGCCGCTCCCGGCGCCCTTCGGACCGCGCGGGACCTTGCAGGGGACAGCTGCGCATGCCGCGCGCTGTCAGACCAGCCCACTGACCGCGCGCGGCTTGCGTGCGCAGCGGAAAGGTAAAGAGGGATAGAGAAAGAGGGGCTCACCGGGGATGCGCTTCGGGGAGGCTGGGACCTCGATGTCCGGAAGGCGGACCGGACGGTCGCTGCCGTCCAGCGGCATGGAGGACGGCACACTCGGTGCGAGGCTTGTGTCAGAAGACATGCTCTCCACGCTCATGGTTCTGTGCTTGATCTGAAAAGTACGCCCCCGCTGTCAGCGACCAGCAGGGGATTCGGCACCGGTATTTGCGCACAATCTCATCATGCCCCGCACAGTTGGCGCCGAGGCTGGCACCTGAAAAGGGAAGCGGGAGTCAACACCTTTACGGAATGGAACCGGGGCGCCGCCGTCGGCTCAGGACAGCGGAGGAATTCCGAGGTCCGGGCGACGGCAACGTCGGAGGCCGCACCGCGGAGAGTGGCGTTGTGGTCATAGAGCCGGTACACCGAGAGGGCCATTCCCGGCCTGTCGGGGTCGAGTCTTCCGATGAGGTGCTCGCCGCTGCGGAAGGGGCGCGGCTTAGTAATTAGAGCCGTCGCTGAGCGCCGCGCGGGGCGGAACTATTTTTAATAGAATGACTGCCGTCTCTTCTTATGGGGCTGCTATCTACCAGGCACGTTGCCCGCCCAGAAGGGCCGGCGTGCACGCGCGCGTTTTCTGCCGGCGGGAGGGGGCGGCCCCGGCCAGAAAAGGGGTCCAGCTCACCGGAAGCGTGCGCTGTAATGGAGGGAATCGACCCTCACGGCACAGTCACTGGCCCTCCTCGGCTGTTCTGCGTACCCCTCGCTGAAGCGCCTGAACTTTCACGGCTGAAGAATGAAGGCGCCGGCGGCGCTGGCGCTGGTCCTTATTGCTGTCCTCGTAGCCGTGCGCACATCTTGGAGCTACCACACACGCCACCCCGCGCTCGCTGAGGTCGATGCCACCGCGCAGGCGAGCCACGCCACCGAGACCCCGCGCTACGCCGTGGAGGTCTCCGTCGAAGGATATGAGATCCGCCTGTACGATCCGTCCCTCTGGATTTGCACGCACGCGGACGACGAGGTTTGCCGGCGGCGCGGCGCGCGTGCGGACTCGGATTCGCAGAGTCGGCGCCGACGATGACCGCGCGCTCGCGCAGGGCATGAGCGACGCTGGCAAGCGCAACTTCCGCACTCTCTTCTCGTACATCCGCGGGGCCAACGAGAAACATGAGACGATGGACATGACTGTTCGCTCCCCGCGCGGCCGCGCCGTCGCTTTCGCAAGCGTTGAAACGCTGCGCAGGCGCCAGTGATCGGATGGCGTAAAGACAGCGGCGGCTTCGACAACTGCTTCTACTTGGCTGCCTCGCGCTACAAGTCCACGAAGGCTGTGCCCGCGCCGACGAATCCGGAAAAGGTTCGAATTCGATGCCCGCCTCTCCTCGGCCGCGCTAGCCATGGAAGCCCACGCGTGCACGCGCGCGGCGCAGGTATACATTCGCGAGGTGCCGGCCGCGCGGGTGGCGGTTCGGAGCTTCGGCGGCTGGGCGACAGAGGGCAGCTGGGACGACCAGGCGTCCGAGCTGCTCGAGGCCCTAGGACGGGACCGAGTCGCGGTACCCAGCCCAAAGACCGTCCTCGCGCAGTACGATCCGCCCTTCAAGTTCTGGTTCCGGTACCCTCTCCTCGCGGCCCCACTGCGCTTCGATCTCCAGCACGACAGCTGACCGGCCCCGGGCGTGCGCGCGCACGCGCAGGCACAACGAGGTCTGGGCGGTGCTTTCCACGGCGGATCCCGCCCCGAGCTCGAGCTCGTGATCACGAGGCGCTGGGGTACGGGTTCACCGAGCTCATGTCGGGCCCGAGCCCTCCCCGCATGCTGTACAGCGTAGCTATATATAGGGTTCCTGCAGCGAGTTTCAAATAGTGTAAGCCTAATTTTATATGCTCCGGCAAGGACGAGGGTCTGCGGGATTCTGTCCGGCCAGGGATGGGGCGGGGGCGTTGGCGAGAGGGGCCGTCTGGCCATGGGTAGGGACGGCGCCGGCCGGGGGCCGGAAGGAGAAGGAAGGAAGGGGTCCGGGGTAGAGGGGGGGGAGCCGGAGCCGGAAGGAAGGGGTGGGGCGCCGGCGGGCGCCGGACAGCTATAGCTACTTCTCCGGGCCGCCCGGCGCCGCACCGGCGCCGGCGCCGCTAGCGCTGTCGGCGCCAGCGGCGGGCAGGGGGTGGGGGCCAAGGAAGAAAGGGGTCCGGGGTGGAGGTGGGGGAGCCAGGAGGAAGGGGTGGGGCGACCCGGCGGGCGCCGGACAGCTACAGCTACTTACCCCGGCCGCCCGGCGCCGCACCGGACAGGGCGGGGGCGTTGGGTAAAGAGCCCGTCAGAGAATGGGCGGCGCCGGCGCTGGTCCGAGGGCCAGAAAGAGAACTTCGGAAGGAGGGGTGGATCGGAGAAAGGGGCGCGGGCGGAAGGGGACGACCACTTCCCCGGGCCGCCCGGCGCAGCACCGGGCCGCCGGCTGGCGCCGGACAGCTATAGCTACTTCCCCGGGCCGCCCGGCGCCGCGCCGGCGGCGGCGGCGGGCCTCGGGGGCGGGGATGACCTCCCCGCGACCTCGCCCCTCTGCGAACGAACGAAGGCGGCCCGCTCAAAGGCGGCGGAGGGCGCAGGGCGGGGCGAGAAGGGGCGGGACGGGCTTAGCCGGGCCGCTTAGCCTCCAAAAATATTGGAGCGGGCGGGGCGGGGCGGGGCGGGGCGGGGCGGGGCGGGTCGGGCTTAGCCGGGCCGTATAGCCTTTTAAAATATTGGAGGGGGCGGGGCGGGGCGGGGCGGGGCGGACGGCGGAGGCCTGGAGGATGGCGAGGAGGCGCGCCCCGTTCTCCCGCTCGGTGTAGCTCAGCGCCCGCTCCCGCGCCCGCGCCCCTGATGTGAGCGGAGGCGTCAGGCACCAACAAGCCAAGGTCAAGAAGAGGGCGATGTATGTATGTAGGAAGGCGGTGCATGTATGTATGCATGCATGCGTCGGAGCCGCTGCCGCTCGGGCGGGGGCGTCGGGCGGATCCGGACGCGTACGGACCGGCGGCGGCGATGCGCGGGGGGTCGGCGAGGAGGGCGACCAGGTCCTGCGCGAGTTACTTGTCAAGAGCTAGAGCTAAGAGTTGCGAGGGCTCGTTACTAGCCCCCACTAACTAACTAACTACCTTCTAGCCCCCACTAACTAACTAACTACCTTCTAGCCCCCACTAACAAACTACCTTCTAGGTTCTTCTAGCTCTTAACTAGTAGCGACCCAGCTCGGCGGCCACAAGGTCCCGCGCGCACGCACGCCCCCAGGTGGGCAGGGAGGCGCGCGGGCGGGCCGGCTCGCTGGCAGGCAGGCGCAGCGGGTTCGGCGGGGGCGCCAGCTAGCTAGCTAGCTAGATAGGGCAGGGGGGCGGGCAGGCGGGCTGGCGGACTGGCGGGCTGGCGGGCGGGCGGGTTCAGTGGGGGCGCTAGCTCGCTAGGTCACACAGCAGCTTTCGTGCTTGCTTAAGCTTGCTCTCGCTCGCCCGAGGGCGCCCAGCAGCAGCGGCAGCGCGGCAGCGGCGCACCTGCGCGCAGGTCTCCAGGTCCGCCATGTCCGTCTCGAACCCTTCCTCCTCCTCCTCCTGCGGGGGAGAAGGGGTTTGAGGCGGGCGGGCGGACGGGGGAGGGAGGGGGGAGAGGGAGGGGAGGAGAGCGCACGGCATCGGCGGCGCCCTCGCCCCACCCCGAGGCGGGGCCCGGCCGCAGCAGGTCCGTCGCCCCCACCTGCGCCCCGCCCCGCCCCGCCCGGCCCGCTCAGAACTCAGCTGAGCCGAGCGGAGCTGGGCGGCCCAGGCCCCGGGCCTCGCCTGGCCGCCGCGGTGGATGAGGGAGGGGGCGCCGAAGGCGGCCGCCTCGACGATGGTGAGGCCGTAGGGCTCGTAGAGAGCCGTGTGCACGTTCAGCAGCGTCCTGCCCGCCGGGCCGGGCGCTCTTAGGCTCTGGAGACGGGAGACGGAGGAGGACGGGGGATACGGACTTGCTGTAGACGTCCATGAGCTCGTCGTGGCTGAGGGAGCCCCGGATCTGAGGCGCGATCAAGGGCTCAACGATCAGGCGGGCATGAGGCGGGGCGGGGCGGGGCGGGCGGCGGCGCGCCTCGGCGCGGCGGCAGGCGGCGAGGAGACCCCCCCGCAGCCCCGCGTCGTACGACTCGTCCTGCGCGCAGCGCAGCGCAGCCTCAGCCTCTGCCTCTGCGCGGGGCAAGGGCGGGCGAGAGGGGGAGAGGGGCGCGCCGCGGTGGCGCCGCAGAGGAGGGGTACGACGCCGAGCGAGTCGAGGAGCGCCGAGGCGCGCTGGCACAGGCGAACGAAGAAGTCGACCTGGGCCCGGCCCAGTAAGGATCGAAGCGAAGAAGGAGGGCGTGCAGGATTTCTGGAGGCCGCCGGCGCCTCCTTCCTCTATGTAGTTCTGTAATGGATGGGGCGAACGAACGTTCTTCTCAGGGCTGCGCCGGACGCAGCAGAGGAGGTAGGGCCGGTCCGGCGGTAGCTGCGGTACCCCCTCGCCCGCCCCGGGGGGCGCGTCCCCCTCCAGACGGTCCTCCTCCGCCCCCCCATCCTCGCCCGGCCGCGGAGCCGCAGGCGGCGGCGGCGGGGCCGGCACCGGCGGGGCCGGGGGCGGCGGCGGGGGCCGCCAGGCGCGCGCTTTTGCCTCACACCACGCCGGGATCGGGGGCAGCAGCACCACCAGGTTGCTCTGGTCCGGCAAAGACGTCAGTGGGGACCGAGCTGCAGAGCTGCAGAGCCGTAGAGGGGCGCACGGTACCGGCGTTGCTCGCGAGGGCCGTCGCATCCATCCTGCGGCCTGTGAGGGGGCGGCGGAGGGGCGGGGCGGCGGGACGGGGCGGGGCGGGGCGGGACGGGGCGGGGCGGTGAAGGCGGGGGCGGGCGCCGCGCGCCTGCAGAGGGCCACCGCGTGGGACGCCGCTCGGCACGCCACCGCCTCCGCTTCCCTGCCCCCGGTCCGTCGGACGCGGATGCGGGGGTACAGCCAAAGACAAGGAGGGGGGATCGGCCGCACTGGTAGAAGGGGATGTCCTCGGGCGGTATGTTGTGGCTCGTGTGGAAGACGCCTTGGGGGGGTACAGGGTCAGCGGGCGGCAGGGGCTCGCCACTGGGGGGTACAGGGGCGCACGGAAGTTGAGCCAGACGACGGGCACGCTGGGGATGAGGTGCCAGATGCGGCGGTGGGCCAGGCTCCCCACCCAGTCCACCGCTGCCCCGAAAGCTCAGATCAGATCAGATCAAAAGGACTTCGGGAGCGGGCGGACCGACGACGACATCCGGGCCGAAGGCAGTGATGGCCTCGCCGGCCGCCTCGACGCCGGCGCAGTACTCTTCGTGCGCGCACCCACGGTCGTGCTTGAACCAGCGCGGCACCGGAACCTGCGCGGCGGCGCGCGGCGGTTCTGCGGGGGCGGCGGACGGGCGGGCGGGCCGCCGGGCGGGCGGGCCGGGGCGGGCGGGCGGGCGGGCCGGGGCGCGCCGTGACGCCCTGGAAGAGGGTGCGGTCGTGGGGGAAGGGGAAGCGCTCCGGCGAGGCCTTCGGGCGGCCGCAGACGAGCAGCACGGCGCTGCCGGCCGCGTTGAGCGTCGAGCAGATGATCCGCGAGTACTGCCCGTTCCCTGCCCGCCCCCGCCCCGCCCTCAGCGGCGCGGCGCGGCGCGGCGGCGAGCGCGCGCAGATCTATGCTTGCAACGTGGAAGGTCTACGCCACATCCGGGCGCAGCGGCTGGGCGCTCGCACCGCTGCGCGTCAGGCGGGCGTCAGCGGCGCGGCGGTTGAGCGGGAGGGCGGCGGGGCGCGTGCCTGAACAGGGGATCGGCGCACTCCAGCGTCAGGAGCAGGACGCGCATCAGCGGGATGCGCTCCCCGCCGGCCGCCATCGCGCGGTTCGAGCCAGCCGCGCCGCGCGATCCGCGGCCGCCCGCGACGGTCCGGCGAGTCCGAAGCGCTCGCTAGCGCGTGCCGCGGTAGAAGCGAGCGGCCTGCGCCGGACCACCGCTCGGCCAGGCGAAGGCGCAGCGGCGAAGGCGCGAGCGGGCGCACCGATCTCAAACTCTGCAGACTCGATCTCTCGGGTCCAATACGACAGGCCGAATGTCGTTGATCCCGCAAGTTCCTTCGTCTTCGATGCTTCGAGGCGGCTTCGTCCCGCGCCGGGTACAACTTGCTGACCCGCGCACCCAGGCAACGCAACGGGAACCGCCCAGCGCTTGCGGGAGGCTGGGAGCAGCTTCTGAGTCTCTGCGCAGCGCCCCCTCTGGCGGTCAGCTCGCCCGCTGCTCTGCTCCCTCTTCTCGCGCTCCCTAAACCCTGCCCGAGTTTTCTGCCGACCGCGCGTAGTGCGCGATAGCGTTAAGAAGCTCGCGTTAAGAAGATCGCGTTCTCGTTCGCTTGCGTGCGCATAGCGCGTCGTTCTTGCGGCCTGTCGCCGTCGCTTTGGCCATGGACGCGTAACGTTGTTCCGAGTGGTTACGAGACCTGTTGTGCGCAGAATCCCAGCGAAATTACGACTCCTCCGGCCTCTCTGCGTCGAATTCGTCTCCAATGCCGGTGCGGACGTCGACGTCGTGTGTCTTCCTGACCACACGCTAACGCGCAGCTTGCACGTGCGCAGCGCGTCTCCGTCCAGACCATTCCTCAAGCGGATGCTAGGGGCCAGGCGGTCGGGCCTCGCCACTTTGGCCGGACGCATATGCCGCGCTCACGTCGCTCCGCGCTCACAGGCCCCGGATCAAATGCGGGGCTGGTGCGGGCTACCCGTCGACAGAACGATCTTCTTTCTTTCCGTCATTATCGTCGTACTTGTGCGCTTTGGTTTGGTCCAGCCTGTTCTGCGGCGATCTCTGACATGCGCGGGGTTGAACAGGCTTGCGTGCATCATACCCGAATCCAGGTCGGTCGCCTCTATGATTCCACAGCTACAAGTATGGGCTTCGCATCCCGGTGTCCCGCGCTGACTCCCCCGACCTTGAACGCAGGCCCTCGAGCTCCAGGTGACCCAGACGAAGCAGCAGGCGGCGTTGGAGAAGCAGGTGTGCGCCCCGCTGGGCCTGGCTGCGGCCTGTGGGCCGCTTCTGCGCGGCGCCGCACGCGGCCGCAGGCTCTGAACTCGGATCGCAGGCCCTCGAGCTGGAATTGAGCCGAGCGGAGCAGTTGCTCGAAGCGTTGAAGGTGCAGATCGAGGCCGGCCGCCCCTGTTTAAGCTTGCGTCAGGCCTCGAGCTCCGGCGTTTCGATGACGAGCCCCTGCGCAGAAGCCGAAGGGGGAGCTGCTTGAGGACAAGGCGGGGGAGGACGCGCATGCCGCCGAGGCCCTTCTGGTCTATTTAGATCCTCTGTGTTCTCCGATGTTCTGGACGCGAGCCTCTGATTGTCGCTGCAGGGCCGGAGCCCCGTGCCAAGCCCCTCGCCGGCGGAGCCGCCGTGCGCGAGCCCGTCGCCCACCCTCTCATGGCAGGGGCAGGTCGCTCTCTATCTCGTGCTGGGGCTGATGATCATGTTGGCTGCGGCGTGATAGGGAAACACAGTTCTAGACAATTCTGAACCGAAGAAAAGACGTCATGCACGGCCGGATCCGGAGCGACCTCGAGGGCAGCGAGGCGGCTCTGACTATTCCTCGAGGGGGGTACATGCGCTTTCAAGGGCTTTCACGGCGTGCCGCACACTGTTCGATCGTAGATCGCCAGATCTAGATGAATCCAGGGATACAAGTGGCTGGCCTTTACGGTGCCGGCGTGGAGGGTTACCGCCCCGCGCCTAGGCCTCCGGCCGTGCCTCCTCCCCGCCCCGCGAGCCGCGCCGCCGCCCGCTTCAAGGCTTCGCCGCCCCGCCCGGCGAGCCGCGCCGCCGCCCGCTGCGCCTCCGCCCTGCACGGCGAGCCGCGCCGCCGCCCGCCGCGCCTCCGCCGCGCACGGCGAGCCGCGCCGCCGCCCGTCGCGCCTCCGCCCGCCAGCCGCGCCTCCGCCCCGGGCCCGGCCCGCCGCGCCTCCGAGGCTCCGCCCCGCCCGGCGAGGCGCGCCGCCGCTCGCCGCTCGCTCCCGCGCGCCCACGTGAGCAGCACCACTGGCTTTCTTTGGTCCAGTAAACGCATTAGGGAGACTCGAGCTACAGAGTCGTGAAGGGGCGCACGCGAACGGTGCCGGCCCGGCGGCGTTGCTCTCAAGGACCGTCGCGTCCATCCTGCGGCCTGTGAGGGGGCGGCGGGGCGGCGGCCGGGCGGGGCGGGGCGGGGAAGGCGGGGGCGGGCCGCGCGCGCCTGCAGAGGGCCACCGCGTGCGATGCCGCTCGGCACGCCACCGCCTCCGCTTCCCTGTCCCCGGGTCCGTCGGACGCGGGGGCGGGGGGTACAGCCAAAGACAAGGAGGGGGGATCGGCCGCACTGGTAGAAGGGGATGTCCTCGGGCGGTATGTTGTGGCTCGTGTGGAAGACGCCTTGGGGGGGTACAGGGTCAGCGGGCGGCAGGGGCTCGCCACTGGGGGGTACAGGGGCGCACGGAAGTTGAGCCAGACGACGGGCACGCTGGGGATGAGGTGCCAGATGCGGCGGTGGGCCAGGCTCCCCACCCAGTCCACCGCTGACCCGAAAGCTCAGATCAGATCAGATCAGAAGGACTTGGGGAGCGGGCGGACCGACGACGGCGTCGGGGCCGAAGGCGGCGATGGCCTCGCCGGCCGCCTCGACGCCGGCGCAGTACTCCTCGTGCGCGCACCCGCGGTCGTGCTTGAACCAGCGCGCCACCGGCACCTGCCGTTCAGCGGGTGAGGCGTGAGCGCGGGCGCGGCGGGGGCGCCGGGCGGGCGGGCGGGCGGGCGGGCAGGGCGCGCCGTGATGCCCTGGAAGAGGGCGCGGTCGTGGGGGAAGGGGAAGCGCTCGGGCGACGCCTTTGGGCGGCCGCAGACGAGCAGCACGGCGCTGCCGGCCGCGTTGAGCGTCGAGCAGATGATCCGCGAGTACTGCCCGTTCCCTGCCCGCCCCCGCCCCGCCCTCAGCGGCGCGGCGCGGCGGCGAGCGCGCGCAGATCTATGCTTGCAACGTGGAGGATCTAGGCCACCTCCCGGCGCAGCGGCTGCACGCTCGCACCGCTGCGCGTTCGCCGGACGTCAGCGGCGCGGCGGTCGGGCGGGAGGGCGGCGGGGCGCGTGCCTGAACAGGGGATCGGCGCACTCCAGCGTCAGGAGCAGGACGCGCATCAGCGGGATGCGCTCCCCGCCGGCCGCCATCGCGCGGCTCGCGCCAGCCGCGCCGCGCGATCCGCGGCTGCCCGCGACGGTCCGGCGAGTCCGAAGCGCTCGCGAGCGCGTGCCTCGGTTGAAGCGAGCGGCCTGCACCAGACAACCGCTCGGCCAGTGGGACGAAGGCCACTCGATAGCGCCGCACCAGCAGGCGCGAGCGGGCGCACCAAACTCAAACTCTGCAGACTCGATCTACTAGTTTCTGTTCAAGTGCCGCAGTGCGAAAGCTTCGGGCTTGAAACGTGAAGATCCCGCGATGCTGGACGGGGGTAGTAGTAGTGCTGCCTATCGGTGGCAGTTGCTTACTGAGTCAACCTTAGGCCCCGCATGACCCACGTCAGCTGCAGGCTCCACATAGCCAGCTCCAACCATCAGCAGCGGCACCAGTGGGGGACATGCAATGGCGCTGCAGTTGGTTCGCATTGGCTTCGACCGTGGCGGATTACCAGACCGTCGGACCACCCACCAGCTGCAATCCAACCACATGCTGGCACCGACCTACGAGCTGCAGCTACGCACCGGATGCATGTGGCCGTGCGATCTGAGAGCCGCATCCACCGGAAGCGCGGGCGCTACGTTGGAGGGGAGTTGACAGGTCCGTTCGGCCTCCCTCGCATTGCATTTGTCGATACGCAGAGCAATGGTCGACGCCATCGCGCAGGCGGCAGACACGGCCTTGACGCGGGCTAGCCAGCAGCAACCCACGAGATCAGCGGTCGTGCCAGAAGCTCGAGAGCGGTGCGCGGCTCGCGCCAGCCGCGCTACACAGTGCTGGGCCAGCCAGAGGGGGGTGCTGCGCGCGAGTAAGCACGGCAACTTCCTCGGCCACAGGCCCTTTCTCGGCCGCAGGCCTAGGAGCGGCGCCAGCGGCGCGCGCACCGCCCGATCTTGGGCCCGCAGGAGGCCGGACCAGTGGACCAGAAGATCTCCTGCTACACCTCCAGTGCGGCGGCGGCCGCCGACAGACACTGCGGCGAGGAGCTCAAGATCACAGGTTGGCCGAAACCGGCACAGAGAGCGGGGGCAGGCCCGCACCTAGCTCATCCTCGCTTGAATGCGTCTAGTGCTGCAGTCAACGATAAGCGACCTCCCGGCGAGCTGCTGGCGCCCGCCTCGAGCTTCCCGGGAGGCGCGCACCGTACCCACGGACCACAGCTTGGGGAAGCCGTCGTAGATGTCCCTGGGATGCAGATCGATGCGCTGAACGTCGCCCACTCGCCGGAGGCCGCCGCAAGCCGCGGCCAGCCGCTCCACAGGATTGAGCAGAGTTCACCGTAAACCCTGCTCAATCGACGTGCCAGCTTTTCTCCGCGTCACTGCGTCCAGCGCGTCCTTGTCGATTGCGGTCGACGATAAGCCGGCTTCAGGAGAGCTGCTGGCGCTCCGCCTGCGGCGACCCCGTCCTCGATCGCTCGAGGCCGGCGGCGTTCCCGCTTCGCGCGGCACGGGCGTTGGCGTGATGCGAACGGCTCCTGAGAACTCCAGAACCCCATCTGCGCCGCCGGCTCGCGTCTTAGAGTCGAGGCTGCAAGGCGCGCTTGCACACGAACCGAAGCTTCGCCCTTCGAGCGCCGCTTGGGGAAGGCGTCGTAGAGGTCCCTGGGATGCAGATTAATGTGCTCATCATTGCCCACTGGCCGGAGCCGCCCGCAGAGCGCTGCCGGCCGCTGGAGAGGATTGAACAGAATTAACCGTAAAACCCGATCAATCGGGTTTATGCGGGGCCTCTCGTGCTTTTTTCTCCGCCGAGCGCCCAGAGTATGTAATATATTGATTCACTTCAACTCGAGCATCTAGCTATCTCGAGCTGATCGTGAAGAGGGGAGCACGGTTCGCGGCGCGAACCGGAGAGGCAATCCCCGTGTGGTCACGGTTTCCTTGCGCTCTCTAGCCGAGGATACTGGCTGATGCTTCCCCAGGGGTCCACATCGTGTGCGTTTTTTTTGCGATTCCGGTACCCCGAAAAAGGAGCACGAGGCGCCGGAACCCGCGCCGACACGACGCCTACACACTGTGGGAGCCAGTGTCTGCGCTGGTGAGACCTCTAGCGTGCCTCGCGCCCGCCCGATGGCTCAAATCCGCCGAAAGGCCACTGCTTGTCGCCGCAAAGGCCTTTGCCGCAATCACAGGACCCCCTGTCCTGAAATGAGATGCCACGTCTTCTGGACGGCCAGTTAACCGGCCAAGCTCCAGGCCCGGCACGATTTCGCACCAGTTGTCTAACCGACACGACGATGCGCAGAGAAGTGCGCCACACGATGGCGGAACAGGAGTTCAACCCGTTCGCAACGCCAGCCCAGCCTGGCGCTGCTGAGGAAGGCGCTGGCCAGGAAGGCGGAGACGCCGATGGCGATGAGCTCATGGACGGCCTCGGCGAGATCGACGATGCTGGCAACGGCGCAGATCTCGGCGAGCAAGGCGCTGGTGCAGAAGCCGGAGAGCAGGGCGCTGCGGTGAACGCCGGCGAAGATGAAGACTATGCCGGCGACGCCGACGACGATGACGCGGCAGGGCCGAGCGGCCCAGTTGTGCGAGCGCCGACGGCCGGAGAGCGACGGGACAAGTCGCAACCGATAAACAAGACCTTCCGCGTCCCGAAGTTCATGGTTGCGGTCGTCTTCGAACCGCTCGACCTTGTCCCGACCAAGTACGCGGGGACCCAACTCTGCCTCAACGGCGACGGGCTAGTCCCACTGAATGAACGCAAACATATGGTTCAAACGGTCCGTCATGACTCGGCCGAGCGAGCTCCCGCCCACGCTGAGAATGTGCGACAGGTGATCTCAGAACGGAACATCGCCCACGGCGGAGTGCGCACCAACTTCCCCTCAAAGGGGTGCGTCGCAGTACTGGCAACGCCGGACGTGATGACAGATGTCACATATGCGAAAGCTCGCAAGGTACGCCCGATCTGACGATACGCCCGTCCCCAAGTCTCCTCACTCACCCCTCGCAGTGGACCAAAGACACGGCTGCGAAACTGCGCGTCGCTACATGCCTCGCGGTGAAATTGCCGAACAAGACGAATCGCCGAGACGAAGTGACGATCTACCAGATCGATTCGCCAGTAGTGGTAAGCCGCCGAGCGAGCCGGAACGACTTCCCCATAACTGTGCATGCGCAGAGAGCCCCGAAACCATGGATGCTGCTCGATGACAAGGAGCACGCGCCAATGATCCTCATCGACGGCGCCCCGGTGTTCTCTACCAAGGGCGGCCTCCAGCCGGACGGCAACTTCTCCGCGAACACGCGCCGCGATGTGCTTCATCTCTTCCGCACACTGGCGCGCCAGGTGGAGCACGACGCGACGAAGTCGCTTAAGACCGCGACGCGGGAGAAACTCACGCCGCTGCAAGACGGCACGGTGCGATGATCTAACCGGCCACGCGGCGAACGCTAACCAACCGCTGGTACGCAGCTGGAGGCAGAATGCCTCGGCTTTCGAGTCCTCGGATGGGCCGGCACGCCAGCGGCGGTACAACAGAACATGATCATGCGCGAGCCTCCGCGCATCGCCCTCACCACCGGCAACGTTCACCTGGCCAACAAGTACGTTGCCGCGCACGGCGACCGGGGCTGACCTGAGGCTGACAGCAACCCGCGCTCGCAGACTGATCGAACTCAGCAAGGCGAACCTGCTGCGGTTCGAGTCGTGTCCCATCACGGTGAACCTCGCAACCGAGGCCCCGAGCTCCACACCTGCGGCACCTTTGTTCTGGCTCTGCACGCGGCGACAGCGCAACTCCCGGTGAGCCGAGAGTCCTTTTTCCCCTCCCGTCCCCGCGGACGCAGAAGGCTGAAGGCTTGGCAGCTGCCCACCATCCTCAAGGAAGTGGCGCGCAACCCGGCAGAAGTGACGCTGGTCTACCACCAATGCAGCTACAGTCACGGCCAGTCACCACCCGACGGCGACGTGCTGCACCTCCTTATCAAGAAGGAGAAGGTGGCTGCCTGGGAGGCGGCGATGAAGCCCGCCGCGCCTGGCGTGCGCTACTCGTGCGGCGAGACGCTTCACCTCTCAATGCAGGTGGCGGACCACACGGCCTCGCTCTGGCGTGTCCGGCCGCCGGCGAGCCTCACCCCGAAGGCGCTCCAGAACTTCAGCCCCGCTGGCTGCCGCCGTCACCGCCTCCAAGCCTACTTCGAACACAAGAGCTCGAAGTGCCCGGGCACGGACTGGAAGCCGCGGACGAGCGGCGAGGCGGACGCTGAGGCGTCAGCAGCGTCGTTGGCTGGCCAGCAGCCGGGCTCAGCAGCCAGCAGCCGCGGCCGTGGACGCGGCGGCGCAGCAGCGAACGCTGGGCGCGGGCGCGGGAGCAAGCGCGACCAGGAAGAGGCGGACCCCGCGAGACTTTCTTCCCCAAGGAGGCCAAGCGCCCTCGGGTGCTGCAGCCATTTGTACCTCCCACGGCCCGCCAGCGCCAGCCTGGGGCGGCAGCAGCGCAACGCCGACCGACCTCTTTGCCGTCGTGGCCGGCGTCCCCGCAGCATCCTGGCCGCCGCTGCAGCTGGGCATAGACTCGGCAGCAGTGACGTCAGCGGCGCCGGCGCTGAGCAGCAACGATACCCGTGGCCGCAACTCGCGGGGCCGCGGGACGCGCGGACGCGGCGGACCCCACGGCGGGCGCGGAGGACACACTCCGGTGGAGGTGGCGGCGCCTCAGCCCCCGATCCCCATCCTCTCCCCCCAGCTCCCGGGGGGGTTCCCGGGATTTATGATGCAGCAGACGCCGCAGCAGGTGGCACAGCAGATGCAGATGAACCAGGCGCAGGCGATGTATTTTGGCGCCATGCTTGCAGCCCAGCAGCCAGGCCGCAGTTAAAGACTAGAGAGGCCTCGAGGATTGTACGTGCTAGTGTGAAGGACACTGGCAAGTTGTGCGTACAGGCAGGGGAGGGCGGGCCCATGCCGGGGGGGGAGAGGGGGGTAGACTTGGGAGGGGGCGGACAGCTGGAGTCGGGGAGCAACGGAGCGGGAGTGCCCAGCCAAAGTGGAGGCCTAATCCTCTCTGAACCCCCGGCCCTAGCGGGGCCGGAGGCACCAAGCTCCTCACCTCTCCACTCAGGCAGTACCACCCCACCAGCTTTACCACCCTCGCTCCATCCCCACCTATTAGCATAGGACTAGCCCAGGGGTAGAGTTAGATGGATAGCTAGTTATATATATAGGTAGATGTTTAGGCACAGCACACGAGAGTCCTCATATTCTCTTCCTGGATATAGTTTTCAGTGAGGGTATGGTCGACGTTACGACTTCAGTGTTGTACGGTTGTGCTAATGCAAATTTAATATATTCCACATCGTGTGCGTTTTTTCTAGCGAGCTACTGCGAGTCTAGAATTGCTGTACCCCGAGCCCGGCACCTCGAGGGTGCCGAGCGGGCCTCTTGGGAGAGGTGGGGTACAGCGACCGCTGGTAAGTGCAGCGGTCTGAGACTTAGGCAGGAATTCATTGGTGGGCCGGGGAGCGGAGCCCGCCGGGCCCAAACCATGCCCAAGTTGCTGAGCCGTAGCCAAGAACTGGAACTTGGCGTACAGCTCAGCTCTTGCCAGGAATTCCCTTCCAGCCTTCGGATTCGATATACCGAAGTTGGCTTGTTTTTGACAGGCCGATTTTTTGAAAAACCGCGGTTAAAGTTTCTTCGGCCGAACTCAGAAATCCGAAATTCGAATTCGAATTCGGGTCACCGCAATTTAATTCGGCTCCGAGCCAGGCCTTCGCCCAGGTCCTGAGGTCGGAGAGGTGCGGGAGGGTGGGTCGCGAGGCTATTCTCGCGATTTATTTAGAGGTGCGGCCGCACGGGCGCGGTCGCGTCCGTGCGGTCGCGCAAGCAACTGGCTCTAACTGGCGGGGGCCGGCCTAATATTCCCGGCGACGCCGGGGGGCTACCCTGTCCGGCCGCCGGGGGATAATTCGGCACGCGCCCCATGACGATTGTTGTCGTGAGATTGCGCAATTTACGCAATTAACGTGAGGGCCCCCGGGGCCGCGGGTTCGATCCCGCTTGGCCGCGAAACTGGCGACTCGGCTAATTTTGGCACTTCCGGCTCGCACAAATCTTCGTCTACGCCTTGCGCGCATACGACGTTTTATGCGGGGCCTCTCGTGCTTTTTTCTCCGCCGAGCGCCCAGAGTATGTAATATATTGATTCACTTCAACTCGAGCATCTAGCTATCTCGAGCTGATCGTGAAGAGGGGAGCACGGTTCGCGGCGCGAACCGGAGAGGCAATCCCCGTGTGGTCACGGTTTCCTTGCGCTCTCTAGCCGAGGATACTGGCTGATGCTTCCCCAGGGGTCCACATCGTGTGCGTTTTTTCTAGCGAGCTACTGCGAGTCTAGAATTGCTGTACCCCGAGCCCGGCACCTCGAGGGTGCCGAGCGGGCCTCTTGGGAGAGGTGGGGTACAGCGACCGCTGGTAAGTGCAGCGGTCTGAGACTTAGGCAGGAATTCATTGGTGGGCCGGGGGGCGGAGCCCGCCGGGCCCAAACCAAGCAAGGGCCAGGTCTCAAGCAGCAGCAGCTAGGTGGAATTTAAAATTTTTATTCTCGTGCACACGTGCGAACAGGGTTGCACGGCTGGGAAAGCTGGAACTGAAGTCCGGTTCAAGCGAAGGCGACGCCTTCGGCCTCCAGGGCGACGGTGTAATCGTCGACATAGCGCTGGGGGACCATCGATGTGAGAGCCCAGCGGCCGTGGCGGCGGAGCCAGGTGGCGGAGGCGCCGCCGCGGACTGCCGAGCGGGCCCCGCCGCGTCGGAGGCTGTGGCCGGAGTAATTTGCTGGGTCGAGGCCGATGTCACCGACGCAGAGTTTAATGATGGCGCGCCCGAGGGCGTCGTCGTAGCCGCGGGGGCGGCTCGGTGGGCCCCGGAGGAAGAAGGGGGCGGTCGGCGGGAGAGGGCCGTAGCGGCGGGCGGCTGCACAGGCGTAGGCCGCAGTGGCCCGGACGGGGCAGGCCGGGCCGGCCGCGGGAGCTGGGGAGACGAGAATGTGCTCGCCGTGCCCGGCTTGGTCGGTCTTCGAGCTGGCGATAGTCACCCGCAGCATGGTCCGGCCCCCTGAAGAGATGATCGGCGTGACGTCGCCGGTCCGGAGCGCCGCGACCTCGGAGATCCGGAGAAGGCCCGCGATCCCGAGCGCTAGGAGTGCGAGGCAGGCGGTGCGCTCGAACGGAGGGAGGCTGCGAAAAGTTGCCGTTGCGGTCCATGCCTGCAGTTGTGGCAGGACCAGGGGCCGCATCTGGCGCGGCGGGCGTCCCAGTGCCCGAGTCATGCCGCGGAGCGTCATCGTGTACTCCCAGGAGTGCTGCTGGGAGGGGTCGACGAGCCGCGCAGCTTTAAGCGTACGCCAGATGTGGGCGGCCATGTTTTTGATGGTCGTAGCAGCCAGCGGTTGTCCGGTGGCCGCTTGGCGGGCACGGGCCGCTGACGCCAGGAAGAGAAGAATGGAGTCTTCGTCACCGGGGTGCAGCGGCTCGGGGGCAGCCGCGAGGAAGGCCAAGTAGCGACGCCAGACGCGCGAGGCCGCTGCGCGGGTGCGCTCCGCCCACGCCGCCGTCTGCCAGCGCGCGAGTTCGGAGCGCACCGCGCCCCAAGAATCGCCAGGCCGCCGGGCCGTGTCTGCGCCACGGTGGGGCGTCAGATCGAGGCTCCCCCAGTGCATCAGGGGGCCCGACCCGCTCTAATGGGTTTTTAGAGCGCGTTTACGCCCCCCCACCAAGTCAGTACGAAGGTCCAGGGGGAGCGGCCGAGGCCAAGGAGCGATTTGCCCTGCGTCGGTTTCGCGTAAAAGGCATGCGCCGGCCGCGGTCGCAGCGAAGCGGCCTGCACCGTCGGCTGGAACCAGAGGTCGGACAGCGCGACCGCCCAAGTCGTGCTCGGCTGCCATGGTAGTAGGAGGGCCACGGGGCAGGCGGGCGGGTGGTCGCGGAGGCTCGCCAGAAGGCGAGCTCGGAGCCGCGAGTCGGCTGTGAGAATTGCGGGGCGCTGGGGCCGCGCCGCCGCCAGCCAGACGTCGGAGTCGTCTGCGACGTGCTCATGGGCCAGCCCGCGCCGAGAGCCGCGTGCGCCGCAGCGAGCAGTCCTCGGTGGAGCTGCGGGCGCAGGGAACGCGAGGCCGTGTCAGCCCAGCGGTTGCGTACGCCGGGAATGTGGCGTGCGCAAAGAATAATGCCGAGCTCTGCGCAGCGTCGCCAGAGCTCGACGCACAGGTCAAACAGGCGGGGGGAGGCGCTGCCCTTGCCGACTGCGGCGACCGTAGTCGAGTTGTCGGAGCGCAGGAAGACTTTTGCGCCGAACGGGAGCAGGGGGAAGAGGTCGCGCGCCGCTGCGAGCACTGCTCGCAGTTCACGCTCGTTGCTCGAGACGGGGGGCTGCGCGCCGGCACGGAGCTCTGGGGGAAACGTGCCCCAGGTGGACCACGCATCTCCCTGCCGTTCGTCAAGGGGGGCGGCCCCTTCGCCACAGTCTAAGAAGGCGGCGAAACCGTAGCCGGAGGCGTCGGTGAACAGCCGAAAGAAACGGAGGGGCTCCCAAATCGGGTGGTGGGGGCGTGTTGGGAGCACACGCCGCATCCAGTTTAGCGCGTCCGCGACCGCTCCGTCGATCTGAACTGCCAACGGGTCGAACGGGTTCCGTCCTGTACGCTCAGCCGCCGCCAGCGCCGCAAAAATGGGGCGGGTCATGAGGCGGGCGGCCGGGAAGGCCATGCGGAGCGCAATCAATTTTCCCGCAAGCCGCTGCAGGGCTCGGACAGAGGCCGTCGGGGACGCCAGCGCCTCGTCTAGGAGAGCCGTGATTTTTGCCACTTTTTTCGGCGTTACGGTGAAGACGCCGCGCCCAGGGCGGGTGTCGATCTCGAGTCCCAGGTATTCAGTGACCTGGGTCGGAGTGAAGTCCGACTTCGACGAAAACACTAGGCCGAGCTGCGGGGCCAGCCAGCGAAGGTGCTGGGAGACCAGCTCGGCAATCTCGCGTGAGGGGCAGATGAAGAGCCCGTCATCAATGTAGGTGCAGAGGCGAACCCCGAGGGCTGCCCAGTATTTCGCAAAGGCTCGCATCAGCTTGGTGAAGACGCGACAAGCGACGTTCACGCCAAAGCAGAGGGCTTGATAGACGTACAGGCGGCCCCGCCAGCGAAAAGTCAGCAGCCGCTGAGTAGCCGGGTGCAAGGCAATGTGATAGTAGCCTTTTCGCAGGTCGTATTTGACCATCCAACAGCCCGGCGTGAGCAGAGGTGCCACGTGGTCGAGCGACTGATACTGAAATGATTTGCACTGAATAAAATCATTTACAGGCGTTGCGTCTAGGCACAAGCGGAATTTATCAGGGCCGCTCTTGTCTACGACATGGAGCGCGCAGACATGGCGAGTGAGGAGCACGTCCTCGGCCGTCGCCAGCCTTGCCACGCCCAGGCTCAGCATCACGGCAACCTCGCGGTCGACGAAGGTCGTGTGCTCAGGCGTCTTGAAGCATGAGGGGCGCGGCTGCTCGGCGGCTGTCGCTGGAAGGTCCTTAAGTGAGGGGACCGGCTGTCCGGGCGCTTTTTGCAGAGGAAGGCGCAGGCCTTCTCGAATCACTAGGCCAACCCAGGAGGGCAGCTCCGTGTTCGCGGCGCGGAAGAGGGCCCGCCATGCAGGTGCAAACTTTGCGAGCTGGCCCGCACGGAAGCCTGCCTCGTGGCTGGCGAAGTCGTACGGGCCGGGGTCACCGTGCTTGCGGACTAGCTCTCGGAGCAGTGCAAACTCGTTGTGAGAGGGAGGTGTCAAAGGGGCCCGGGGCAGTGCATCGGCCGGGAGGGGAGACCAAATCATTGATTTATTGAGGTCCCATCTTGCCTCCTGATCAAAATCAGGGCTAGCTGCCGGGCTGTCTGCCTCTGACTGCGAGCTACCGACGACTGCAAAATTACGCCTGGGGGCGCCAGGTCTAGATCTGGGGGGCGGGGCCTCGGCCGCGCGTTTGCGGGCCTGTCGTACAGCTGCGCTCGAGCCGCTAACCGCTGCGGGCCGGCTGACCGGCGGCGCTGCCGGCGGCGCCGCCTGCGCCGCCGTGGCCGCCGCCTCCGCTGCCGTGCTGGGTGTGGCCTCCGCCTCCGCCGCCGTTGCGGCTGCCGCCGCCGCCGCCGCCCCCGCCACCGCCGCCGCCGCCCCGCGCCTTGCGCAGCCGGCCGCCACCGCCGCCACCGCCACCCGAGCGGTGCTGGGCGGGATCGTAGTAGTAGCCGGGAGGCGCGGGGGGGAACGGGAACATGGGCATGAAGCCGGTCCCCTGCGGGGTGAGGGTGGCCATGGGCCCGCCGGACTTGGCCTCTGCGCGCTGGCGGTATCAGCGCTAGCCGGCACCAGCGCGCGCACTGTCGGCGGGGCTGGGGCTGAGGGCACGGACCAGCAAAGGTCGAGCGGACCAGGTCCGCCGGAGAGGAGGCCGTCGCCGTCGAGAGATTCTTGCGGGCGAACTTGAGAGCTGCCTCCGCGCCCTCGAGCTGTTGCCAGGTCGGCTGGCCGGCGAGCCCGAAGCCCTCCTCCTCCTTCAGGAGGTTCGTCGCCTGCAACCGGGCAGTCCGTAAGTTCGAGGTCGGGACCGTTTTTGCGGGGCGGGGCGGGAGGGTTGGGCACCGTGCCCTTGCCAAGGAGCAGCTCGCCGCTGGCCGCGAGGCGCACAGGGTCGAAGCCGCCGGCGGAGGAGGGAGCGCAGAGGGCGTGGATGGCGACGGCGCTGCGGGTGGCCTTCTCGAGGCTGGCGCAGGCGCGCTCCAGCTTCACGAAGTGCTGGGCGAGGAAGGCCACCAGTTCCGGGTCGCCTGCGGCGCGGGCGTGGTCGAGGACGGCGCTCTGGACCTGGACGGCGGCGAGCAGTCCCGCGAAATCGCGGCTCGCGAAGGCCTGCTCGAGGTGGAGCAGGACGGCGCGGAGGGCCGAGTCAGCGAGCTCGGCGCCGACCGCCGCGCCGCCCTTCGCAGCGGCTGCCGCCACGGCGTTCGGGGCGAGCTCCTCGCCGACGCGGCCGTCCGACAGCGTCTGAGCTGCCTTCTGGATGCGCTTGGCCAGCCAGACGACCGCCTCGCGCATCTGCGCGCTGTTGACGTCGTTGATTGGCAGCCCATGCTGCGAGCGGACTGTCTCCTCCACGGGCGGGAGGATGATCGCCTTGGCTGCCGCCGGGGGCAGCGGTGCACGGCTCGCTGCCGGAGCCGAGGAGGAGAAGGGCGGCTGGGGCGCCGCCGCGAAAGTCGCCGGGTAGGGCGGCTGGCCGTTGGGCGGGTTCGAGTAGTAGAGGGGCGCGTGGGGGTCGACCTCCTCCAGGAAGTCGTCGGCGTCCTCGAGCTCAAGGTCGCCGGCGTGGCCCATCGCGCTCCAGGGCGCCGCATTCCAGGTCTCGCCCGACGGAACTGGCGGTGCATCAATTTCGTGGCCGCGGGGAAGGCGGGGTGGGCGCCCAGGCGGGGGAGGCGCACCGCTGCCAGCGTTCCCGTTGCGCGCCCCGCCCGGCGCCGCGAAGAAGCTGCCGGGCCGCGAGGCTGCCGGTGCCTGGGCCGGCGCCGCCGCGTTCTGCTCTCGCGGGCGTGAGGAAGTGGCGCTCGGATTCCCAGAACGCTGGCGTACCGGTGCGATGGGGCGCTTGCCATTGGGGGCCCAGCCGGCGTACCCCTTGTCGAACGCAGAGAAGGGGGTTGGCGCCGGCCGGGGGCGCTTGGGGGCGACCTCCACGTCCTCCTCCTCGTCGTCCGAGTCAGTGGGCGGCGGCGGGGGCGGCCGCTTCTTGGGACCGCTGGAGCCGCCGGCGCCTTCGCGGCGCCGGTCTTCTTGGGCGCCTTGGAGGCCTTCGAGGGGGGAGCTGCGGGCTTCGACGTCGCCCCGGCCGGGGTCGACACAGGCTTCTTGGCGCCCTGGGCCGGCCGGGGGTCGCGCTCGGCCGCGGCGCTCGAGGTCGCCGGCTCGCGATCGCTTTCGCGGGTCGCCGAGGTGCGTGGCGCCTCCTCCAGCGTGCCAGCGAGGCGCGGGCGGAGGTATTCGCCCACTTCGATCAGCTGCCGCTGAGAGAAGACCTTCGGGGAGAGAGCGGCGAGGACGTCGTCGAGCGTCTGCGATCGCGGGCGTCGTGAGGCCACGAACGCAACTGGCGCCGCTGCCAGGGGAGAGGGGCTGCGAGCGTACCGCGAGGTTGGGGAGGGTGCGAAGCTTGAACTGCTTGAGGGCAGTTGGCGCGAAGACGGCGCCCCAAGCGGCCTCCGGGCAGCGGCTGAGGGTCTTGAAAGCCGCCCCTGATCCTCCCGCGAAAATCGCCTCGACCTGGTCGAGGCTGAGCGAGGAGGAGGGCGGGCCCGGGCTGCACGGCCGGCAGGTGCACACCGTTTCGGCGACGAAGGGCAGGGCGGTGACGACGAGCGGGCGCTGCTCGTCGCAGATCCGCTTGATGATCGTCGGGATGGTAGGGCGCTTGGCCTCGCCGGGGATTCCGTTCGCCAGGAGCGCCAGGAGCGCCGCGTACAGGCCAGCGACCTCGCCGACGTGGAGCTTGTACTCCTGCAGGGCGGCGGGGAAGGCCACCGCCTGCTCCGGCATGTTGCCCAAGGGGCCCTCGAGGCCGCTGCGAGCACCGCCGACATGATCAGCGCCGTCCGCGGGCGGGAAAGAGAGGAAGTGATCATGGGGCGTACCGGTAGGGGGCCAGGACCGGCGGGGCGACGCGGTCCTCCTCTGACTCGCCGCCCTCCGGAATGTAGTGGAGCGGGAGCCCCAGAGGGACGCCGAAGTAGCCGCGCTGGTGGTCGTCGGCCGGCTGGGCCTGCGACACCGTGCCCTGCAGATTGGGTCAGAGACGCCGTGGGCGCGATGTTTGCAGCCTTGCAGGTCAGGCGCACGAAGGAGACCGTGTCGTGCTCAGTCACGTACATATCGGCCGGGCCGAACGCCGTGAGGCACAGCTGCTTGTCCGGCAACAGCCGAGCGGCCGTGAACAGGATGCCAAACTTGAGGAAGTACTTCTCGAAGAAGCCCTCAAGGTCGGCGCGCGAGGACAGCAGCTTGCGAGCCTCCGCTGCGCGCGAAGGCGTGAGCGAGGCGAGCGGTCGCGTAGTGAGCGCTCTAGCCCCTCCCGCAAGGTTAGCGGGGTGTCCGAGCCGGAGGCTCGCGATCGCGCTCCTCAGCGCTGATTGACGCGAGGTGTCGGCGCGATCTGCGCGCGGCAGGCGAGTGTGAGAACTCGAGGCGACGCGGACAGCTGGCGTGCGGTGGGACTTAGCCTCACCCACGCCGCGCCCGTCGTGCGCCCAGGGGGACGAGGATCCTGATCCGCGCCCCTGCGCCGTCGCGCGGCCGGGACTTCGACGATCAGGCTCGACTCGGAGGCGAGGCCGCCCGCCTCGAACCCGGTTAGTGCGGCAGCGTGCGCGCAGGGCGAGGGCGTGCTCCCTGGCTTGGCCGGAAGCAGGCCATCGTGAAGTGCGCGCACTTTTTGCGGAGACTCGAAATCTGCGCGAAACCGGTGACCATCGCGCAAAAAGAGACTTGCGCGGGCCGCTGTTGCCATGGGAAGGCGTCTTATCGAGAGGGGGGCACGACCGTGACGTGGGGCCTGGCGGTGCGCGCAGGTGTGTGTCGCGATCGCGATCCCGATCTCGGTGCGCGCGACGACGAGATCGGCGGTCTCGCTCGTCCTTGCCCAGGCGTGGCCGCGAAGTGTGATGCCGTGATTGCAGAGAACCTGCGGGCCACCTACACTGCGCGCGCCCCGAGGGGCACCACTGACCTGGGAGGACGAGTTGGTCCGCGTGCAACTCATCGCCGGGCGCCGAGATGGAGTTGAGCTGAAGGCCTCCCGCGGCAGGACCGGCGCGACGGAGGTAGCGAGTTAAAAACTCGCGAGGTTCGGCGTTGTGCAGGCTGAGCTGCATTTTGGTCGCTTCGACGGTCGAAAGCACGCCCGCGAGCTGCTCAGAGGGCATACAACGCTACTTACTGCTGCTGCGCGAGGCTATTCTCGCGATTTATTTAGAGGTGCGGCCGCACGGGCGCGGTCGCGTCCGTGCGGTCGCGCAAGCAACTGGCTCTAACTGGCGGGGGCCGGCCTAATATTCCCGGCGACGCCGGGGGGCTACCCTGTCCGGCCGCCGGGGGATAATTCGGCACGCGCCCCATGACGATTGTTGTCGTGAGATTGCGCAATTTACGCAATTAACGTGAGGGCCCCCGGGGCCGCGGGTTCGATCCCGCTTGGCCGCGAAACTGGCGACTCGGCTAATTTTGGCACTTCCGGCTCGCACAAATCTTCGTCTACGCCTTGCGCGCATACGACGTGGGGTACGTGTTGCGGGCGTTCGCCGCCTGCAGCTGGGCCGTCCCGCGGGAGAGGATTGAACAGAATTAACCGTAAAACCCCATCAATCGGGGGGGTATGTGTTGCGGGCGTTCGCCTGCAGCTGGGCCGTCCCGCGGCCGAGCGGTGGGATTGGCGCCTTCGTTACGTATGCAGCCTGCGGGGACTTTCGGTCGTGTCCAGCGCCCGCCGCTCGTCAGCTCAGTAGGTCGCTGCCCGGGGCTGTAACTTGGCAAGGCCCACTGCGTCTTGCAGCCGCTGCGGAGATGTAGCTCAGCCTCTGTTTGGAGTTTCTCACACGGCTCTCCCTCGGAAATCTCGGAGTCCACGGATTGTAAGGCCACTGGCTGCATGAGCGCAGCCTGATGGTGCCGTGAAACGTGAGGCCCCGCAGAAGCCGCGTTGATTCCTCTCACGCGTACGGAGCAGAGTGCCAGCTTGCGGCCCCGAGCGCGCGCGGTGGCGGCGAAGAACGCGTGCGGGCGTTCGGGCACAGCCACTGGATCGGATTCGACGCGGCCGCAGAGAAGCCTCGCCGGACGCCGCGTGTGCAGGGCTCGGCGAGCTCCGCAGCGACCTCTGCCAGCCTCGGGTGCGCATCGCCACCGCGCCGCTGCCCAGTCCTCGCTCACAGCCCGCCCCGCGCGCAGCTGGAGCGGAAGCACAGCGGGGCGAGCGACGCTTCAAGAGGGGGTCTAAGGGCGCCGCGGAGGACCAGCGGCGCCGCTGCTCGCCCTCTTCCCTGCCCGGCCGCGCCGCGCGACCCCGCCCGCTCCGCCCCCCGAAGCCGCCGCCGGCGCGGGCCGCCCCTTCTTCGCCCTTGGGCTTCCTTAGCGCCTTGGCGGAAGCTTCGAGATCTTGGCTCGCTAGCGCTCTTCTCTCGATCTCTCTTGAGGTTACGAATGCCTTCCAAAGCTGTTAACGTTGGCCATTTGATCTTCACTAGTTTTCTTGTTCACGTTCAGGAGCTACTAGCTAGGCAGGCTATCAAGCACCTTTCTAAGCCTCTCAAGACTTTCGCACTCGAGTATCATAGCCGCTTCATTGCAATTGCAATTGCAATATTCATCGAGGCTTCGACACCTCGTTTCGCCAGTACTAGTGCCACGGTGCGTCAATCCGCGGAGCGGGGGATTGGCATCACGGTTACACGCTATAGATAATCGTACTGCAGCTGCAGCTGCACGTCTGCCAGCAAGGCAGACTCCGATCCCACGGCCGGGCCGCGCGGCCGCCGTGAGGCCCAGCCGCCGCCTTCCGCAAGGCCCGGGCGCCGGAGAGAGGGGGAGCGGACGCCGGGGGCGCCGCTCGATGCTCCCTGAAATTCAAAGCCCGCCGCCAGACCGCACGCCACCGCCGCCCGCCGCCGCGCCGGCGCCGACCGTCTCATGGAGGCGGGAGGGGGCGCAGCGCGCCCCGTACGAACGGATCGGTGCGCGTGCGCCGTCAATCAGGCCCATATGCAGCCTCCGTGCTGCGCGCGAGTAAGCAAGGCAACTTCCTCGGCCACAGGCCCTTTCTCGGCCGCAGGCCTAGGAGCGGCGCCAGCGGCGCGCGCACCGCCCGATCTTGGGCCCGCAGGAGGCCGGACCAGTGGACCAGAAGATCTCCTGCTACACCTCCAGTGCGGCGGCGGCCGCCGACAGACACTGCGGCGAGGAGCTCAAGATCACAGGTTGGCCGAAACCGGCAGAGAGAGCGGGGGCAGGCCCGCACCTAGCTCATCCTCGCTTGAATGCGTCTATTGCTGCAGTCAACGATAAGCGACCTCCCGGCGAGCTGCTGGCGCCCGCCTCGAGCTTCCCGGGAGGCGCGCACCGTACCCACGGACCACAGCTTGGGGAAGCCGTCGTAGATGTCCCTGGGATGCAGATCGATGCGCTGAACGTCGCCCACTCGCCGGAGGCCGCCGCAAGCCGCGGCCAGCCGCTCCACAGGATTGAGCAGAGTTCACCGTAAACCCTGCTCAATCGACGTGCCAGCTTATCTCCACGTCACTGCGTCCAGCGCGTCCTTGTCGATTGCGGTCGACGATAAGCCGGCTTCAGGAGAGCTGCTGGCGCTCCACCTGCGGCGACCCCGTCCTCGATCGCTCGAGGCCGGCGGCGTTCCCGCTTCGCGCGGCACGGGCGTTGGCGTGATGCGAACGGCTCCTGAGAACTCCAGAACCCCATCTGCGCCGCCGGCTCGCGTCTTAGAGTCGAGGCTGCAAGGCGCGCTTGCACACGAACCGAAGCTTCGCCCTTCGAGCGCCGCTTGGGGAAGGCGTCGTAGAGGTCCCTGGGATGCAGATTAATGTGCTCATCATTGCCCACTGGCCGGAGCCGCCCGCAGAGCGCTGCCGGCCGCTGGAGAGGATTGAACAGAATTAACCGTAAAACCCGATCAATCGGGGGGGTACGTGTTGCGGGCGTTCGCCGCCTGCAGCTGGGCCGTCCCGCGGGAGAGGATTGAACAGAATTAACCGTAAAACCCCATCAATCGGGGGGGTATGTGTTGCGGGCGTTCGCCTGCAGCTGGGCCGTCCCGCGGCCGAGCGGTGGGATTGGCGCCTTCGTTACGAATGCAGCCTGCGGGGACTTTCGGTCGTGTCCAGCGCCCGCCGCTCGTCAGCTCAGTAAGTCGCTGCCCGGGGCTGTAACTTGGCAAGGCCCACTGCGTCTTGCAGCCGCTGCGGAGATGTAGCTCAGCCTCTGTTTGGAGTTTCTCACACGGCTCTCCCTCGGAAATCTCGGAGTCTACGGATTGTAAGGCCACTGGCTGCATGAGCGCAGCCTGATGGTGCCGTGAAACGTGAGGCCCCGCAGAAGCCGCGTTGATTCCTCTCACGCGTACGGAGCAGAGTGCCAGCTTGCGGCCCCGAGCGCGCGCGGTGGCGGCGAAGAACGCGTGCGGGCGTTCGGGCACAGCCACTGGATCGGATTCGACGCGGCCGCAGAGAAGCCTCGCCGGACGCCGCGTGTGCAGGGCTCGGCGAGCTCCGCAGCGACCTCTGCCAGCCTCGGGTGCGCATCGCCACCGCGCCGCTGCCCAGTCCTCGCTCACAGCCCGCCCCGCGCGCAGCTGGAGCGGAAGCACAGCGGGGCGAGCGACGCGCCAAGAGGGGGTCTAAGGGCGCCGCGGAGGACCAGCGGCGCCGCTGCTCGCCCTCTTCCCTGCCCGGCCGCGCCGCGCGACCCCGCCCGCTCCGCCCCCCGAAGCCGCCGCCGGCGCGGGCCGCCCCTTCTTCGCCCCTTGGGCTTCCTTAGCGCCTTGGCGGAAGCTTCGAGATCTTGGCTCGCTAGCGCTCTTCTCTCGATCTCTCTTGAGGTTACGAATGCCTTCCAAAGCTGTTAACGTTGGCCATTTGATCTTCACTAGTTTTCTTGTTCACGTTCAGGAGCTACTAGCTAGGCAGGCTATCAAGCACCTTTCTAAGCCTCTCAAGACTTTCGCACTCGAGTATCATAGCCGCTTCATTGCAATTGCAATTGCAATATTCATCGAGGCTTCGACACCTCGTTTCGCCAGTACTAGTGCCACGGTGCGTCAATCCGCGGAGCGGGGGATTGGCATCACGGTTACACGCTATATAGATAATCGTACTGCAGCTGCAGCTGCACGTCTGCCAGCAAGGCAGACTCCCATCCCACGGCCGGGCCGCGCGGCCGCCGTGAGGCCCAGCAGCCGCCTTCCGCAAGGCCCGGGCGCCGGAGAGAGGGGGAGCGGACGCCGGGGGCGCCGCTCGATGCTCCCTGAAATTCAAAGCCCGCCGCCAGACCGCACGCCACCGCCGCACGCCGCCGCGCCGGCGCCGACCGTCTCATGGAGGCGGGAGGGGGCGCAGCGCGCCCCGTACGAACGGATCGGTGCGCGTGCGCCGTCAATCAGGCCCATATGCAGCCTCCGTGCTGCGCGCGAGTAAGCAAGGCAACTTCCTCGGCCACAGGCCCTTTCTCGGCCGCAGGCCTAGGAGCGGCGCCAGCGGCGCGCGCACCGCCCGATCTTGGGCCCGCAGGAGGCCGGACTAGTGGACCAGAAGATCTCCTGCTACACCTCCAGTGCGGCGGCGGCCGCCGACAGACACTGCGGCGAGGAGCTCAAGATCACAGGTTGGCCGAAACCGGCACAGAGAGCGGGGGCAGGCCCGCACCTAGCTCATCCTCGCTTGAATGCGTCTATTGCTGCAGTCAACGATAAGCGACCTCCCGGCGAGCTGCTGGCGCCCGCCTCGAGCTTCCCGGGAGGCGCGCACCGTACCCACGCGTACGGACCGAAGCTCGGCTCCGCGAGCACAGCTTGGGGAAGCCGTCGTAGATGTCCCTGGGATGCAGATCGATGCGCTGAACGTCGCCCACTCGCCGGAGGCCGCCGCAAGCCGCGGCCAGCCGCTCCACAGGATTGAGCAGATTTCACCGTAAACCCTGCTCAATCGACGTGCCAGCTTTTCTCCACGTCACTGCGTCCAGCGCGTCCTTATCGATTGCGGTCGACGATAAGCCGGCTTCAGGAGAGCTGCTGGCGCTCCGCCTGCGGCGACCGTCCTCGATCGCTCGAGGCCGGCGGCGTTCCCGCTTCGCGCGGCACGGGCGTTGGCGTGATGCGAACGGCTCCTGAGAACTCCAGAACCCCATCTGCGCCGCCGGCTCGCGTCTTAGAGTCGAGGCTGCAAGGCGCGCTTGCACACGAACCGAAGCTTCGCCCTTCGAGCGCCGCTTGGGGAAGGCGTCGTAGAGGTCCCTGGGATGCAGATTAATGTGCTCATCATTGCCCACTGGCCGGAGCCGCCCGCAGAGCGCTGCCGGCCGCTGGAGAGGATTGAACAGAATTAACCGTAAAACCCGATCAATCGGGGGGGTACGTGTTGCGGGCGTTCGCCTGCAGCTGGGCCGTCCCGCGGCCGAGCGGTGGGATTGGCGCCTTCGTTACGTATGCAGCCTGCGGGGACTTTCGGTCGTGTACGTCCAGCGCCCGCCGCTCGTCAGCTCAGTAGGTCGCTGCCCGGGGCTGTAACTTGGCAAGGCCCACTGCGTCTTGCAGCCGCTGCGGAGATGTAGCTCAGCCTCTGTTTGGAGTTTCTCACACGGCTCTCCCTCGGAAATCTCGGAGTCCACGGATTGTAAGGCCACTGGCTGCATGAGCGCAGCCTGATGGTGCCGTGAAACGTGAGGCCCCGCAGAAGCCGCGTTGATTCCTCTCACGCGTACGGAGCAGAGTGCCAGCTTGCGGCCCCGAGCGCGCGCGGTGGCGGCGAAGAACGCGTGCGGGCGTTCGGGCACAGCCACTGGATCGGATTCGACGCGGCCGCAGAGAAGCCTCGCCGGACGCCGCGTGTGCAGGGCTCGGCGAGCTCCGCAGCGACCTCTGCCAGCCTCGGGTGCGCATCGCCACCGCGCCGCTGCCCAGTCCTCGCTCACAGCCCGCCCCGCGCGCAGCTGGAGCGGAAGCACAGCGGGGCGAGTGACGCCCCAGCTGGTCGGCCCTCTGCGACTCCGCCCTCTCCCGCGCCCTCCAGTGTGCTCGCTTGCGTGCCGCCTCGCCTCGCCGCGCTAGGCGACCTAGGGCGGCGCAGGTTTAGATGAGTCGACCTAGGGGCGGCGACCTAGGAGTTCCTGCGTCAGCTACTGGAGGAGTCGACCGGCCTCGTCTCGGGGTGCGCGATGGGCTCTGCCGTCCCGGCCCGCCCCGCCGCCCCGAGCCCTCGCCCTCGCCCGTCCCCGCCCTGGCAGCCGGCCGCCCCTCCGGCTCCTCCTCCTCCGCCTGGGCCAGCGCCGCGAGCTGCTGCGGCTCCACATCGAGGCCGGCAAAGCTGACGCCGTCCTCGCCGCCTGCGCCGCCCCGCCCCCGGGGGCCCCTGCCCCGGACCCCCACGCCTGGCGCGCCGCGCTGCGCTTCTTCGCCCGCAACGCGCGGCGCTTCCCGGGGCACCTCGCGCGCGCCCTGGGCGCCGTGGAGGCGACGGGCGCGCTCTCCCCGCTCCTTGTCTTCCGCGCCCTCGCCGCCGGCGCGGCCGAGGGCGGCGAGGGCGGCCTCACCCTCGGGGACGTGCGGGGGTACCTCTCCAAGACCCTCGCCTGGGGCCGCGAGGTCGCCGAGGCCCTCCGGCAGCGCACCGCCCGCGCCCGCGCCGGCGTCGACCGCCTCCGCTCCTCCGCCGAGATCTACCAGGCGCGCCTACCCCCCTCTCTTCCCCCCCCCCAGCCCTGACGCAGTACCCCCCGCCAGTCGTCGAAGTGCGCGGCGTGCGCGGCGCCGCTGGACCTGCCGGCCGCGCACTTCGGCTGCGGGCACGCGTACCACGGGCGCTGCCTCGAGCGGGCCCCGAGCGGGGGCGAGTGCCCCCTCTGCCTGCCGGCCTGGCGGCAGCTGGAGGCGGTGCGGGGGCGCCTGGAGGCGGCGCCCTCCTCCGAGCGGCACCGCGAGCTGCTCGCGGAGCTTGGGCGGGCGGCCCCGCGGGAGGACGGCTTCCGCCTCATCCCCGAATTCCTCGCCCACGCCCGCGCCGGGCCCCTCCCCGCCCCCTCCGCCTAGCCCGAACTTCGGAACGATCCAGAAGCATTGGCGGTGCCACGGCGCCACATGTACATGCACACTGCAGCTGGCGGATTCGCACAAAACCCAGAGAAGCAACAAGCACATGCTGTCAACTCTCTAATTCGCTTGTCTACATACTCTGAGAGACTCTGTGAACTCTCTAATTTGCTGCGTGCACGTGCGCCATTAAAGATCTAGAGCATGCGCGTCACACACGCGATGAAACATTGCTGCGAAAGAGCTCAGCAACAGGGCACTACCACGGCACCAGACGATAAGCTCACCCGAAGCCGGAGACGCTCGGTGGGACACGGCCGCGGCGGACGCTTAGAATAAACACACCGGCCCCGACGAGGAAGGAGCCGACTCCAAAGCCGAATCCAAGCGCCTTCGCGCCCAGGCCGACGTCTTTGCAGATTTGGTCGAAGCTCTTCGTGGCCTGGGAAAAGTCTTTGGCCAAACTCTCAGCCGAGGCTGCGAACGAGATCGTCAACGAAAGTGGTGGAGGGGTCGGCGTCAGCACTCACCTCCGATCTTCGCGTCCGTCTCGGACGAGAAAACGCGTGCGGAAAACATCTCGAGCTCGTCGACTTGAAGAAGATCGCCGCGCACCTTGTCGCGCACCTTGATGGAGTCGTCACGAATGCCCCGATCCTGCGGCGATTCGTTCACGCATGTATGCGGACGCTGCGAGGCCCTGGCGACGCACCTGGGAAGCCATGGCTGATTAGCTGGTGGAGAAGAGGAGAAGATCTGAGAGCGCGGCGATGCCGCGATCCGCGAGGTCGCGGCTAGCCTGCTCGAACGATGAGCTCCATCGCACGCGCATGCCAAGCGCCGCGGGCGGGCGGAGCGCACCGGTCAGGGCTGCACGTACCGGACGGCGAAGGTCTGGCGCCGAGTGTGATGCGTTTCACTGCGCAGTAAGCACGGTGCAGCCATGCCCTTCACTCATGCCAGCTGGTCTCCCTTCACCGCGTTTTTTTGCAACCGGGGGTAGAGCGCATTCGCCGGGGCAAAAGTGGCACCGGGGTAGGGCGCAATCGCCACCGTTGGCATCCCCGGCCCAGAAAACGACGCAGGCTTCGCGAACGCGGCTGAACGCGAACCGAGTGATCGAAATTTAAGCTTTTAGCGCGTCGACTTCTTGCCGTTTGCGGGGCCGGTGCATTTTGCATGCGCTTCGATGCGCATTAAATGCTTGCGCACATGCTGCGCTGGCGCTAAGCTGCGCCTGTATCATGATCTCCATCTGCATTTGGGCGGGGGCGGGCCCCGCTGGCCCGCCGATCCCGCACGGCGAGTCGTCCCGCGTCATCCGCCGCCTGATCTACGGCGGCGCGGCAAGGCGCGCGCCGCAGCCGGGCCCGCCCCCTCCCATCTAACGTCACCCGTGTGGGCGCGCGCCGCGGCAAATCGAGAACCTCACCAAGTTCCTGGAGACGCTTCACCTGTGCAAAGGAGCATCAGGCGAGCACACCACGCTGCTCCTCCAGTGCTACGTGAAGGTAACAGAACGCTCCTCGCTCCCGCCCGTCGTCCGCTGAGGCCCGGGAGCGCGCGCGCGCGCCGCTGCGTGACACGGAGCGGCTGGCGCGCTTCATCGGCCGCAAGGGCGCCGACGCCGACCAGGAGGCCGCCGAGGCCGCCGCCGCCGCCGACGCCCGCAGCGGCAGCGAGGGCGACGAGGCGGGGGTGGAGGAGGCGCCGGAGGCGGGCGAGGCGCCTTCCGCGGCGGAGGGCGAGCAGCAGCAGCCGCCGCCTTCGCAGCGCTCGCGGAGGCGGCTCGCGCCGCGCCGCAGTGGCTCGCCGGAGCGCCCGGGCCGCAAGTCCGGCCGCAGGTCCGACCTCGAGGTCCGCCCGGCGTGCCTCTCTGTCCCCGCTTCACGCCCGCGCCTCACCGGCGGCGCAGGCGGAAAAGGAGAAGGAGAAGGGCGCCGCGCGGCACTCGTTCGACGTGCGCGCGGCAATCGCGGCGTGCTCGGCGGCCGGCCTGCACAGCCACGCGCTCTACCTGGCCCGGCGGCACGGCCTGCACGCCGCCTACCTGCGGATCCAGCTCGAGGAGCTGCGCGACGCGGCCGCCGCCCTCGCCCACCTCCGGCGCCTCCCCTTCGACGCCGCCCTCGCCCACGCCCTCCAGTGCGCCTCTTCAGCCACGCCTCGTCGCGCCGCGCTCCGCGCCACGCCGCGCGCCGCGCCGCGCCGGCCGACGGCGGCGCAGGTTCGGGCGGGAGCTCCTGCGGCAGCTGCCGGCGGAGGCGACGGGCCTCCTGGTCGACCTCGTCTCGGGGTGCGCGGCGGGCTCTGTGCCGTCCGGCCCGCCCCGCTCCCGCGCGCCTGACGCCGCCCGCAGCAACTTCGCCGCCGCCCCGCCGCCCCGGCCCCGCCAGCGCCCTCGGCGGCCCCTCGGGCGCCTCCTCGCCCTCCCCGCCCCGGCCGCCGGCCGCCCTCCGGCTCTTCCTCCTCCCGCCCCGTCTCGAGCCGGGCCCTCCCGCCGGCGCTGGCGACCCCGCCGGCGCCGTCGCGGCGGCAGCGGGCGGACCCGGAGCCGTTCCTGCCCCTCTTCGGCCCCGAGCACGGCGCCGAGCTCCTCTCGTTCCTCGAGGCCGCCGCCGCCGCCCCGCGGGGCCGCCCCCGCGCGCGTGGCGAACGCGCTCTTCGAGTGCCTGCTGCAGGAGGGCTCGGAGGGGCGCGGGCACGGGCGGCGCGCATGGCGGAGGAGGCGCCGGCCTCGGGCCTCGACCCGCACCACGGGCTGCTGCTCTGCCACGCCTTCGGCTTCCGGCCGGGCCTGGTGGCGCTGCTGGGCCGCCTGGGCCAGCGCCGCGAGCTGCTGCGGCTCCACGTCTTGTCGAGGCCGCCGACGCCGACGCCGTCCTCGCCGCCTGCGCCGCCCCGCCCCCGGGGCCCCCGCCCCGGACCCCACGCCTGGGGCGCCGCGCTGCGCTTCTTCGCGCGCAACGCGCGGCGCTTCCCGGGGCACCTCGCGCGCGCCCTGGACGCCGTGGAGGCGACGGGCGCGCTCTCCCCGCTCCTCGTCTTCCGCGCCCTCGCCGCCGGCGCGGCCGAGGGCGGCGAGGGCGGCCTCACCCTCGGGGACGTGCGGGGGTACCTCTCCAAGACCCTCGCCTGGGGCCGCGAGGTCGCCGAGGCCCTCCGGCAGCGCACCGCCCGCGCCCGCACCGACATCGACCGCCTCCGCTCCTCCGCCGAGATCTACCAGGCGCGCCTACCCCCCTCTCTTCCCCCCCCCAGCCCTGACGCAGTACCCCCCGCCAGTCGTCGAAGTGCGCGGCGTGCGCGGCGCCGCTGGACCTGCCGGCCGCGCACTTCGGCTGCGGGCACGCGTACCACGGGCGCTGCCTCGAGCGGGCCCCGAGCGGGGGCGAGTGCCCCCTCTGCCTGCCGGCCTGGCGGCAGCTGGAGGCGGTGCGGGGGCGCCTGGAGGCGGCGCCCTCCTCCGAGCGGCACCGCGAGCTGCTCGCGGAGCTTGGGCGGGCGGCCCCGCGGGAGGACGGCTTCCGCCTCATCCCCGAATTCCTCGCCCACGCCCGCGCCGGGCCCCTCCCCGCCCCCTCCGCCTAGCCCGAACTTCGGAACGATCCAGAAGCATTGGCGGTGCCACGGCGCCACATGTACATGCACACTGCAGCTGACGGATTCGCACAAAACCCAGAGAAGCAACAAGCACATGCTGTCAACTCTCTAATTCGCTTGTCTACATACTCTGAGAGACTCTGTGAACTCTCTAATTTGCTGCGTGCACGTGCGCCATTAAAGATCTAGAGCATGCGCGTCACACACGCGATGAAACATTGCTGCGAAAGAGCTCAGCAACAGGGCACTACCACGGCACCAGACGATAAGCTCACCCGAAGCCGGAGACGCTCGGTGGGACACGGCCGCGGCGGACGCTTAGAATAAACACACCGGCCCGACGAGGAAGGAGCCGACTCCAAAGCCGAATCCAAGCGCCTTCGCGCCCAGGCCGACGTCTTTGCAGATTTGGTCGAAGCTCTTCGTGGCCTGGGAAAAGTCTTTGGCCAAACTCTCAGCCGAGGCTGCGAACGAGATCGTCAACGAAAGTGGTGGAGGGGTCGGCGTCAGCACTCACCTCCGATCTTCGCGTCCGTCTCGGACGAGAAAACGCGTGCGGAAAACATCTCGAGCTCGTCGACTTGAAGAAGATCGCCGCGCACCTTGTCGCGCACCTTGATGGAGTCGTCACGAATGCCCCGATCCTGCGGCGATTCGTTCACGCATGTATGCGGACGCTGCGAGGCCCTGGCGACGCACCTGGGAAGCCATGGCTGATTAGCTGGTGGAGAAGAGGAGAAGATCTGAGAGCGCGGCGATGCCGCGATCCGCGAGGTCGCGGCTAGCCTGCTCGAACGATGAGCTCCATCGCACGCGCATGCCAAGCGCCGCGGGCGGGCGGAGCGCACCGGTCAGGGCTGCACGTACCGGACGGCGAAGGTCTGGCGCCGAGTGTGATGCGTTTCACTGCGCAGTAAGCACGGTGCAGCCATGCCCTTCACTCATGCCAGCTGGTCTCCCTTCACCGCGTTTTTTTGCAACCGGGGGTAGAGCGCATTCGCCGGGGCAAAAGTGGCACCGGGGTAGGGCGCAATCGCCACCGTTGGCATCCCCGGCCCAGAAAACGACGCAGGCTTCGCGAACGCGGCTGAACGCGAACCGAGTGATCGAAATTTAAGCTTTTAGCGCGTCGACTTCTTGCCGTTTGCGGGGCCGGTGCATTTTGCATGCGCTTCGATGCGCATTAAATGCTTGCGCACATGCTGCGCTGGCGCTAAGCTGCGCCTGTATCATGATCTCCATCTGCATTTGGGCGGGGGCGGGCCCCGCTGGCCCGCCGATCCCGCACGGCGAGTCGTCCCGCGTCATCCGCCGCCTGATCTACGGCGGCGCGGCAAGGCGCGCGCCGCAGCCGGGCCCGCCCCCTCCCATCTAACGTCACCCGTGTGGGCGCGCGCCGCGGCAAATCGAGAACCTCACCAAGTTCCTGGAGACGCTTCACCTGTGCAAAGGAGCATCAGGCGAGCACACCACGCTGCTCCTCCAGTGCTACGTGAAGGTAACAGAACGCTCCTCGCTCCCGCCCGTCGTCCGCTGAGGCCCGGGAGCGCGCGCGCGCGCCGCTGCGTGACACGGAGCGGCTGGCGCGCTTCATCGGCCGCAAGGGCGCCGACGCCGACCAGGAGGCCGCCGAGGCCGCCGCCGCCGCCGACGCCCGCAGCGGCAGCGAGGGCGACGAGGCGGGGGTGGAGGAGGCGCCGGAGGCGGGCGAGGCGCCTTCCGCGGCGGAGGGCGAGCAGCAGCAGCCGCCGCCTTCGCAGCGCTCGCGGAGGCGGCTCGCGCCGCGCCGCAGTGGCTCGCCGGAGCGCCCGGGCCGCAAGTCCGGCCGCAGGTCCGACCTCGAGGTCCGCCCGGCGTGCCTCTCTGTCCCCGCTTCACGCCCG
Source organism: Cyanophora paradoxa (assembly GCA_004431415.1). Classification (NCBI taxonomy): domain Eukaryota; class Glaucocystophyceae; order Cyanophorales; family Cyanophoraceae; genus Cyanophora; species Cyanophora paradoxa. The sequence goes on along the minus strand of QPMI01000188.1, from coordinate 72,775 downwards.
CGCCTCACCGGCGGCGCAGGCGGAAAAGGAGAAGGAGAAGGGCGCCGCGCGGCACTCGTTCGACGTGCGCGCGGCAATCGCGGCGTGCTCGGCGGCCGGCCTGCACAGCCACGCGCTCTACCTGGCCCGGCGGCACGGCCTGCACGCCGCCTACCTGCGGATCCAGCTCGAGGAGCTGCGCGACGCGGCCGCCGCCCTCGCCCACCTCCGGCGCCTCCCCTTCGACGCCGCCCTCGCCCACGCCCTCCAGTGCGCCTCTTCAGCCACGCCTCGTCGCGCCGCGCTCCGCGCCACGCCGCGCGCCGCGCCGCGCCGGCCGACGGCGGCGCAGGTTCGGGCGGGAGCTCCTGCGGCAGCTGCCGGCGGAGGCGACGGGCCTCCTGGTCGACCTCGTCTCGGGGTGCGCGGCGGGCTCTGTGCCGTCCCGGCCCGCCCCGCTCCCGCGCGCCTGACGCCGCCCGCAGCAACTTCGCCGCCGCCCGCCGCCCCCGGCCCCCGCCAGCGCCCTCGGCGGCCCCTCGGGCGCCTCCTCGCCCCTCCCCGCCCCGGCCGCCGGCCGCCCCTCCGGCTCTTCCTCCTCCCGCCCCGTCTCGAGCCGGGCCCTCCCGCCGGCGCTGGCGACCCCGCCGGCGCCGTCGCGGCGGCAGCGGGCGGACCCGGAGCCGTTCCTGCCCCTCTTCGGCCCGAGCACGGCGCCGAGCTCCTCTCGTTCCTCGAGGCCGCCGCCGCCGCCCCCGCGGGCCGCCCCCCGCGCGCGTGGCGAACGCGCTCTTCGAGTGCCTGCTGCAGGAGGGCTCGGAGGGGGCGCGGGCACGGGCGGCGCGCATGGCGGAGGAGGCGCCGGCCTCGGGCCTCGACCCGCACCACGGGCTGCTGCTCTGCCACGCCTTCGGCTTCCGGCCGGGCCTGGTGGCGCTGCTGGGCCGCCTGGGCCAGCGCCGCGAGCTGCTGCGGCTCCACGTCTTGTCGAGGCCGCCGACGCCGACGCCGTCCTCGCCGCCTGCGCCGCCCCGCCCCCGGGGCCCCCGCCCGGACCCCCACGCCTGGGGCGCCGCGCTGCGCTTCTTCGCGCGCAACGCGCGGCGCTTCCCGGGGCACCTCGCGCGCGCCCTGGACGCCGTGGAGGCGACGGGCGCGCTCTCCCCGCTCCTCGTCTTCCGCGCCCTCGCCGCCGGCGCGGCCGAGGGCGGCGAGGGCGGCCTCACCCTCGGGGACGTGCGGGGGTACCTCTCCAAGACCCTCGCCTGGGGCCGCGAGGTCGCCGAGGCCCTCCGGCAGCGCACCGCCCGCGCCCGCACCGACATCGACCGCCTCCGCTCCTCCGCCGAGATCTACCAGGCGCGCCTACCCCCCTCTCTTCCCCCCCCCCAGCCCTGACGCAGTACCCCCCGCCAGTCGTCGAAGTGCGCGGCGTGCGCGGCGCCGCTGGACCTGCCGGCCGCGCACTTCGGCTGCGGGCACGCGTACCACGGGCGCTGCCTCGAGCGGGCCCCGAGCGGGGGCGAGTGCCCCCTCTGCCTGCCGGCCTGGCGGCAGCTGGAGGCGGTGCGGGGGCGCCTGGAGGCGGCGCCCTCCTCCGAGCGGCACCGCGAGCTGCTCGCGGAGCTGGGGCGGGCGGCCCCGCGGGAGGACGGCTTCCGCCTCATCCCCGAATTCCTCGCCCACGCCCGCGCCGGGCCCCTCCCCGCCCCCTCCGCCTAGCCCGAACTTCGGAACGATCCAGAAGCACGGACCGTGCCACGGCGTCACATGCACATGCACACTGCAGCTGGCGGATTCGCACAAAACCCAGAGAAGCAACAAGCACATGCTGTCAACTCTCTAATTCGCTTGTCTACATACTCTGAGAGACTCTGTGAACTCTCTAATTTGCTGCGTGCACGTGCGCCATTAAAGATCTAGAGCATGCGCGTCACACACGCGATGAAACATTGCTGCGAAAGAGCTCAGCAACAGGGCACTACCACGGCACCAGACGATAAGCTCACCCGAAGCCGGAGACGCTCGGTGGGACACGGCCGCGGCGGACGCTTAGAATAAACACACCGGCCCCGACGAGGAAGGAGCCGACTCCAAAGCCGAATCCAAGCGCCTTCGCGCCCAGGCCGACGTCTTTGCAGATTTGGTCGAAGCTCTTCGTGGCCTGGGAAAAGTCTTTGGCCAAACTCTCAGCCGAGGCTGCGAACGAGATCGTCAACGAAAGTGGTGGAGGGGTCGGCGTCAGCACTCACCTCCGATCTTCGCGTCCGTCTCGGACGAGAAAACGCGTGCGGAAAACATCTCGAGCTCGTCGACTTGAAGAAGATCGCCGCGCACCTTGTCGCGCACCTTGATGGAGTCGTCACGAATGCCCCGATCCTGCGGCGATTCGTTCACGCATGTATGCGGACGCTGCGAGGCCCTGGCGACGCACCTGGGAAGCCATGGCTGATTAGCTGGTGGAGAAGAGGAGAAGATCTGAGAGCGCGGCGATGCCGCGATCCGCGAGGTCGCGGCTAGCCTGCTCGAACGATGAGCTCCATCGCACGCGCATGCCAAGCGCCGCGGGCGGGCGGAGCGCACCGGTCAGGGCTGCACGTACCGGACGGCGAAGGTCTGGCGCCGAGTGTGATGCGTTTCACTGCGCAGTAAGCACGGTGCAGCCATGCCCTTCACTCATGCCAGCTGGTCTCCCTTCACCGCGTTTTTTTGCAACCGGGGTAGAGCGCATTCGCCGGGGCAAAAGTGGCACCGGGGTAGGGCGCAATCGCCACCGTTGGCATCCCCGGCCCAGAAAACGACGCAGGCTTCGCGAACGCGGCTGAACGCGAACCGAGTGATCGAAATTTAAGCTTTTAGCGCGTCGACTTCTTGCCGTTTGCGGGCCGGTGCATTTTGCATGCGCTTCGATGCGCATTAAATGCTTGCGCACATGCTGCGCTGGCGCTAAGCTGCGCCTGTATCATGATCTCCATCTGCATTTGGCGGGGCGGGCCCCGCTGGCCCGCCGATCCCGCACGGCGAGTCGTCCCGCGTCATCCGCCGCCTGATCTACGGCGGCGCGGCAAGGCGCGCGCCGCAGCCGGGCCCGCCCCCTCCCATCTAACGTCACCCGTGTGGGCGCGCGCCGCGGCAAATCGAGAACCTCACCAAGTTCCTGGAGACGCTTCACCTGTGCAAAGGAGCATCAGGCGAGCACACCACGCTGCTCCTCCAGTGCTACGTGAAGGTAACAGAACGCTCCTCGCTCCCGCCCGTCGTCCGCTGAGGCCCGGGAGCGCGCGCGCGCGCCGCTGCGTGACACGGAGCGGCTGGCGCGCTTCATCGGCCGCAAGGGCGCCGACGCCGACCAGGAGGCCGCCGAGGCCGCCGCCGCCGCCGACGCCCGCAGCGGCAGCGAGGGCGACGAGGCGGGGGTGGAGGAGGCGCCGGAGGCGGGCGAGGCGCCTTCCGCGGCGGAGGGCGAGCAGCAGCAGCCGCCGCCTTCGCAGCGCTCGCGGAGGCGGCTCGCGCCGCGCCGCAGTGGCTCGCCGGAGCGCCCGGGCCGCAAGTCCGGCCGCAGGTCCGACCTCGAGGTCCGCCCGGCGTGCCTCTCTGTCCCCGCTTCACGCCCGCGCCTCACCGGCGGCGCAGGCGGAAAAGGAGAAGGAGAAGGGCGCCGCGCGGCACTCGTTCGACGTGCGCGCGGCAATCGCGGCGTGCTCGGCGGCCGGCCTGCACAGCCACGCGCTCTACCTGGCCCGGCGGCACGGCCTGCACGCCGCCTACCTGCGGATCCAGCTCGAGGAGCTGCGCGACGCGGCCGCCGCCCTCGCCCACCTCCGGCGCCTCCCCTTCGACGCCGCCCTCGCCCACGCCCTCCAGTGCGCCTCTTCAGCCACGCCTCGTCGCGCCGCGCTCCGCGCCACGCCGCGCGCCGCGCCGCGCCGGCCGACGGCGGCGCAGGTTCGGGCGGGAGCTCCTGCGGCAGCTGCCGGCGGAGGCGACGGGCCTCCTGGTCGACCTCGTCTCGGGGTGCGCGGCGGGCTCTGTGCCGTCCCGGCCCGCCCCGCTCCCGCGCGCCTGACGCCGCCCGCAGCAACTTCGCCGCCGCCCCGCCGCCCCCGGCCCCGCCAGCGCCCTCGGCGGCCCCTCGGGCGCCTCCTCGCCCCTCCCCGCCCCGGCCGCCGGCCGCCCCTCCGGCTCTTCCTCCTCCCGCCCCGTCTCGAGCCGGGCCCTCCCGCCGGCGCTGGCGACCCCGCCGGCGCCGTCGCGGCGGCAGCGGGCGGACCCGGAGCCGTTCCTGCCCCTCTTCGGCCCCGAGCACGGCGCCGAGCTCCTCTCGTTCCTCGAGGCCGCCGCCGCCGCCCCCGCGGGGCCGCCCCCCGCGCGCGTGGCGAACGCGCTCTTCGAGTGCCTGCTGCAGGAGGGCTCGGAGGGGCGCGGGCGCGGGCGGCGCGCATGGCGGAGGAGGCGCCGGCCTCGGGCCTCGACCCGCACCACGGGCTGCTGCTCTGCCACGCCTTCGGCTTCCGGCCGGGCCTGGTGGCGCTGCTGGGCCGCCTGGGCCAGCGCCGCGAGCTGCTGCGGCTCCACGTCTTGTCGAGGCCGCCGACGCCGACGCCGTCCTCGCCGCCTGCGCCGCCCCGCCCCGGGGCCCCCGCCCCGGACCCCCACGCCTGGGGCGCCGCGCTGCGCTTCTTCGCGCGCAACGCGCGGCGCTTCCCGGGGCACCTCGCGCGCGCCCTGGACGCCGTGGAGGCGACGGGCGCGCTCTCCCCGCTCCTCGTCTTCCGCGCCCTCGCCGCCGGCGCGGCCGAGGGCGGCGAGGGCGGCCTCACCCTCGGGGACGTGCGGGGGTACCTCTCCAAGACCCTCGCCTGGGGCCGAGAGGTGGCGGAGGCGGAGGGGGCGGCCGCCGAGGCCCTCCGGCAGCGCACCGCCCGCGCCCGCGCCGGCGTCGACCGCCTCCGCTCCTCCGCCGAGATCTACCAGGCGCGCCTACCCCTCTCTTCCCCCCCCCCAGCCCTGACGCAGTACCCCCCGCCAGTCGTCGAAGTGCGCGGCGTGCGCGGCGCCGCTGGACCTGCCGGCCGCGCACTTCGGCTGCGGGCACGCGTACCACGGGCGCTGCCTCGAGCGGGCCCCGAGCGGGGGCGAGTGCCCCCTCTGCCTGCCGGCCTGGCGGCAGCTGGAGGCGGTGCGGGGGCGCCTGGAGGCGGCGCCCTCGCCGCCGGCGCGGCCGAGGGCGGGCGCTGCTGGCCCAGTGGGGGCGCTGGGGCGGGCGGCCCCGCGAGAGGACTCGGGACGGCTTCCGCCTCATCCCCGCCCCTCCGGGCCCCTCCCCGCCCCCTCCGGCTAGCCGGCCCCCACAAGCCTGTGCGATTCGCAAGCTACGGTAGCCTCGAGTCGCTCACGTGTACTCATGATCACATGCATTTGTGCGGTGCGGGCATTATTCAGGACTGCGCTACGACCGCGGGGTAGCGCCCGGCGAAGCTCGCGTTGATGGCGGCCTTGGCCCTCTCTACCCCCTTCGCTTCTTCCCGGTCAAACGAATGTTTCACGTTGACCCGCACTTCGACCTCGGGGCGGAGGCCACGGAGGACCTGCGCGGCCGCGGCAAGGGAGTGGTCAGAATCGCGACACGGGCGGGGTCAGATCTTTCGATAGGGGCAAGCTAAGGGCATGTGCACCTCGAACGGGCGGGCCTCGAACGGGCCGGGTCGATCGGGGAATCGGGCGGCGTAGTTGACGTGGAGGCGCCGGAGGGCCGGCAGCGCCACGATCGCCTCGGCTTCGGCCTCCGCGAGGGGCCGGTCGTCCTCGTGCACCAGAATGAAGTCTGTCAGGGCGCGCCGCACGCCGGCGCCCCCGAGGAAAGCAACCACGTCGTCCGGGAATCCGACATGATCTGGTCCCGGCCCCAGATGAGAGACTGAGAGCCCGCAGGGCAGAGGTGCGGTGCTCACTTTGCAATCCTAGGTCCACCTCCTCCAAGCATGGGAGGCTCGAGAGGGCATCTCCCAGAGCGCGCAGGATAGCAGGGTTCCCGCTGTCTGCCTCAATACCATAGCCGTGAAAGCGAAGGGACAGCTTGCGCAGACTTGCGATGCGGCCCAGCTCTCGCACTTCGTCGGGTCCGAGCGTACTTGACATCTGCGAGGGGCTCAGCGCGGGTGCGACGAAGCAAATAATAATGCTCCGGGGGCTGACCATCAGCGGTCCGACGGATTCGAGCTTCGGCATGCGGCTGAGCGCGAGAAGGACGGGGCCTCGGAAGCTGCAGGTAGCACAACCGGTTTGTGACCATTGCAGCGCGCGCGGCTGCTCCCGTCGTCTGCACACGGGGCATTCATCAGCGACAAAGACGGAACGGGGAAGCCCGGGGGGGGGGAGGGGGGGAGGGGACACGCACTTGCACAGTGATGTCGAGGCCGAGAACGGAATCTCACGGAGGCTTTTGCCCGCGGCGCCGTCGGCGAGAGCAGCCAGCCCCGCTTCGCTGAACACTGAACGCATCACCCCGAGATCCTCCAGATGCGCCAGGGGCGCCAGGGCCGCCAGCACACGGTCGACCGATTCTTTTTGCGGGGCGAACCCGAGGGAGCGCAAGCGGGGGCAGGCTGCGGCGATGGAGGCTGCAGCTTCCGGGCTGGCGCCAGCGTCGGCAGAGTTGAAGCCGAGGGTGAGGCTGCGCAGCTTGCCGAAGGGCGCGAGGGCGGCTCTGAGATCCACGGCTGAGGGCCACGGGAGCCCTTTGTCGTCGTTGTGGTGGAATTTCTGAAAACCGGCGTCGCCTCCAGTGGCGAGGCCGATGGCAAGGCTCTCCAGAGCGCTGGCGGCAGCTGGAGCTGACCCGTCTGCCGGGCGCAGCGCCTCCAGCACGCCAATCACGTAGGCGGGCAGGAAGTTGTCGCCAAGGTGCTTCAGCTCGAGGGCGAACCACTGCGTGCAGACGAGCTCGACTGCCACCTCCCGCGGCCCCGCTGGTCCGGTGTGCTTGTGCGCAATGACGTCGAGAAGCCGGCGGGCCGCTGCTGACGCCGCCCAGACGCGCTCCTCCACTATGCTGTCGTCCATCTTCTTGTGCATCTCCCAGATATTGTCGAACTCCAGCTGCAGAGACACGCTGGCGCCGCTGCTGAGCCGCAGCTTTCGCTCCTCGAAGCGCTCCAGCGCGGCATCGCACCCCTCCACGCCCTTCAGATACAGCGCGACGCTTGACCAGTCCGTCTCCTCGACCACCCTCTTCCAACGCCTGCGAGCCGGCGCTCGCTTAGACGGAATCAGAATTAGGGCAATCGCGAGGCGGACCTGCATACGCGGCGCATCGGCCAGCACTCCGACAGCCCGAGCGCCCTGAGCGCGTCGCCGAGGATGGCATCCGGCAGCGCATCGAGCATCCCCGCCGGCTCCGAGGCCGCTAGCGGAGGCGGTGCTACCCGCGCCGCCTGCGGGGCCACTGGCGGAGGCGGTGCCGCCTGCGCCGCCTGCGGGAGAGAAGGTCGGGACGAGGGGGCGGCGTCGGCGACGGGAACAGCGGCGCACGGCCACGGTCGCGGTCCGCTTCTCGTGGTCCCGCCGGCGACCGCCTGGCGGCTGGTTCGTGATGTCGCCGAGGGGAGCCGCACGCGCCTCCGCCGTCGCCGCCACGCGGGGCGCGCCAGCGTTCTCCTGCATGCAGGGAGACCAGTCAGTCGTCTGCACAAGGACAGAATGAACGAGCGCGTTACCGGAACGGGTGATGCCTGGAAGGGGCGAGGCTGTAAGAGCGCGTCCTGCGAGCTAGCCGCCGCCGCCGGGTGCGGGTCCTCGAGGGCTATCAGACGCCGCTTGAGCTCCTGCCGCGGCCTGGAATGAGCCGTGGCGGGAGGGCAGGAGGGTGGGAGCTGGTCCCGCACCCGCAACTCGTTCAACTCGTCCTCCTGCTCGGCGACCTTGCGCTTCAGCGTCTTGTTCTCGACCTGAAGACGGGCGGCGGAAACGGGAGTTCAGAGAGCGTCCGAAGATCAAAAGATCGATATTCTCGAGCTGACCTCAGCAGCCTCGGCGCGGCGGACGGCCGACCTGAAGACTTCGGCGCATCTGCTAGCCGCGACGGCGAACGCCTCATCCAACGTTCCCAGCTCATCTGCCTCTCCTCCAATTGCCGCGGGTGCCTGCAGGGACGAGCTCGGAAACGCGGGAGAGAAAAGAAGCGAAAAGAAAAGAACGAAGGACCTCGGTACCGCGCATCTCCACGCTCGTGGCCGGAAGAGAGAGTCTGGCCTGCTGCGCACAGAGGCGGAGATCAGAAGGAGTCTGTTGGGCCGGGGAGACATGGATGTGGAGGCTACCTTGCCTGCCGAAGGCCCGCAGTACTAGCGGACGTACGTCGACGCAAAGACAAACCAAAGTGGCAGTCCGGATTCAGATCCTGGCCCGTGCGTTCTGCGCACACGCACGGTGAGCTGTGTGCTCCGGGAGCTCGAGCGAGTGAAGGGTCTAGACCGTTTCGACCGAATGGGAAAGGTGCGCATCTATTCGTATAGCAAACAGGCAGTTCCCGGCGGAGGCCCGCTGGCCAGGCGGAAGCCCGCTGGTCGCGGGCGATGCCGACGCAAGCCTAGGACGGGAGGAGCAGAACGCATGGCCCGTCCCTCCCTCCGTATGCGCGCAGATTAGATGCCATTGAGCACTTTAGACTCCCACGCGCACGGCCCCGCTCTCCCTCGCGGCGCGGCCGCGGTCGGCCGCTGGACGCAAGCCCGCAGTACTAGCGGAGACCCGGCTCCGAGCGCTATGGGTTGCTATTGGCATAGATACGCGGGGAGCGTACCGTTTTGGCGTCTGCGTGTCGAACGCGTGCGACGCTGCTTGAACTGAAGGCTGGGCTGAATTGCTGGGCTGAATTGCTAGCGTACCCCTATCTCGCGGAGGGCCGAGGCCAATTGCAACGGCCAAGGCCCTCTCGCCGACTTGCCGCAGCGACACGGGAGATCGAGTGGCAGCCGCTGGGCTAGACGCTCGCAGAGTCTTGCTGTTCGGGGCAAAGAGGCAGCGGTGCACGCTGGAGACGACTTCACTCCTTGTGTGGCTGCCGGGCAATGCTTCGGCGTCGCTGCATGGATGCCGGTCCTCTCCGCGCCCGCCCATCGAAGCCACCGGCCCGCAGTTCGAGCAGCTTCGCGCATTGCATGGCCATGCCGCGGGAATGAAGCATGCGACGCCAGCCGGAAGGCCCGCATGAATCTTCCCGAAGCCCGATGCCAGCTAAAACCAGCCGCGTCATTCGGAGCGGCAGCTGGTTGGCTCTCTAAGCTAAGCTAATGCCGGCGTGCTGGATTCGTTCGACGTCCGACGGTCGCTGCTGTGTTCGCTCGGCCAGGCTTGGCGGTCGGTGTGCCTACCCCTTACTCGCCAGGTGTCAGAGGTGAGCTCGAGAGGTGCCGGAGGTGGCGCTCGGAGCGCCGCAGCGTCGACGTCCAGGGGCAGCTCGTACAGCCTAGGTGCGCCCGGCGCCGCTCGGCCCCAGCAGTTCCACCCGCCCCTCACTCGAGCTCGCCCCGCAGCTGCTCGATCCGATCCCTCCGCGGCCTCGTCGACGCCCGGGGCCCCGGAGGCGTGGGCGCGGGGCTGGCGGGCGACGGCGGCGGCCGTGCGGAACCTGCTGCGCGCCTGCGCATGCGGCGACGTTTCCGCGCACTTCGACCTGGCCCGGGGGCCGGCGCGGGCGGAGCGGGCGCCGGACCCCGGGGCCGGCGCCGGCCTCCTCGTCTTCCTCCTCGCTGACCTCGTGAAGCGCGCCCCGCCCCGCCCCGCCCCGCCCCGCCGGCACCCCGGGCGGCTGACGTCGACAGGCGCAGGTACCGGAGGGCAGGCGCTGCAGCCGCCGGGCTCGAGCTCATCTTTCTTCGGACGGCCTCGTCGCGTCGCCGATGCAGGCGCCGCTCGACTTGCTCCGGGGTCCAGGCCTAGGCCCGCGCGCGCGCCCTCCCCCCCGGGCCCGTCGACCGCCCGCCCGGACCCTGAACCCACCGGCGCAGCGCTTCGGGGCCCGAATACGAGGGCCACGTCGTCATAGCGGCGTGCTCTGCACGCCGCCCGGCGCCACGGCCCGCCGCCACGGCCTGCACGCCGCCTACCTGCGGGCCCAGCTCGAGGAGCTGCGTGACGCGGCCGCCGCCCCCGCCCACCTCCGGCGCCTCCCCTTCGACGCAGCCCTCGCCCACGCCCTCCAGTGCGCCTCTTCAGCCCCGCGCCGCTCCGCTCCGCGCCGCGCCGGCCGACGGTGGGGCAGGTTCGGGCGGGAGCTCCTGCGGCAGCTGCCGGCAGAGGCGACCGGCCTCCTGGTCGACCTCGTCTCGGGGTGCGCATACGCGGCGGGCCCCGCCTCGTCCCGGCCCGCCCCGCCCCCCCGCGTCTGACGCCCTCCCGCAGCAACCTCGCCACCGCCCCGCCGCCCCCGCCCCCGCCAGCGCCCTCGGCCGCCCCTCGGCCGCCTCCTCGCCCCCCCCCCCCCCCCCCCCCCCCCCGGCCGCCGGCCGCCCCCCGGCTCCTCCTCCTCCCGCCCCGTCTCGAGCCGGGCCCTCCCGCTGGCACCGTCGCGGCGGCAGCGGGCGGACCCGGAGCCGTTCCTGCCCCCCTTCGGCCCCGAGCACGGCGCCGAGCTCCTCTCGTTCCTCGAGGCGGCCGCCGCCGCCGCAGCAGCAGCAGCAGCAGCAGAGTCGCTGCTCCTCCCCCGGGGCACCTCGCGCGCTCCCTGGACGCCGTGGAGGCGACGGGAGCGCTCCCCCCGCTCCTCGTCTTCCGCGCCCTCGCCGCCGGCGCGCCCGAGGGCGGCGAGGGCGGCCTGGCCCTCGGGGACGTGCGGGGGTACCTCTCCAAGACCCTCGCCTGGGGCCGCGAGGCGGCGGAGGCCGAGGGGGCGGCCGCTGAGGCCCTCCGGCAGCGCACCGCCCGCGCCCGCGCCGGCATCGACCGCCTCCGCTCCTCCGCCGAGATCTACCAGGCGCGCCTACCCCCCTTTCGTCCGCCCCCCCCCCATCCCCAGCCCTGACGCAGTACCCCCCCGGCAGTCGTCGAAGTGCGCGGCGTGCGCGTCGCCGCTGGACCTGCCGGCCGCGCACTTTGGCTGCAGCTGCGGGCACGCGTACCACGAGCGGGCGCCGAGCGGGGGCGAGTGCCCGCTCTGCCTGCCGGCCTGGCGGCAGCTGGAGGCGGTGCGGGGGCGGATGGAGGCGGCGCCCTCCTCCGATCCGAGCGGCACCGCGAGCTGCTGGGGGCGCTGGGGCGGGCGGCCCCGCGGGAGGACGGCTTCCGCCTCGAGCTCATCCCCGATCGCGAGCCCCTCGCCGCCGCCCGCGCCGGGCCCCTCCCCGCCCCCTCCGCCTAGCCGGCCCCGGGCCCCCGCAAGCCTCGAGTAGATCACATGTACTCAAGATCACATTTGCAGTGCACGTGCGGACAACATTCAGATCGACTGCGCTACGACTGCGGGGTGGCGCCCGGCGAAGCTCGCGTTGATGGCGGCCTTGGCGTTCTCTCCCGCCGTCGCTCCGTCCGGGTCAAACGAGTGTTTCACGTTGACCCGCACTTCGACCTCGGGGCGAAGGCCGCGGAGGACCTGCGCGGCCGCGGCGAGGGCGGGGTCAGGGTCGAGCGATCGATGGGGCAAGCTAACTTGTAAAGGCATGTGCACCTCGAACGGGCGGGCCTCGAACGGGCCGGGTCGATCGGGGAATCGGGCGGCGTAGTTGACGTGGAGGCGCCGGAGGGCCGGCAGCGCCACGATCGCCTCGGCCTCGGCCTCCGCGAGGGGCCGGTCGTCCTCGTGCACCAGGACGAAGTCTGTCAGGGCGCGCCGCACGCCGGCGCTCCCGAGGAAAGCAACCACGTCGTCCGGGAATCCGACATGATCTGGTCCCGGCCCCAGATGAGAGACTGAGAGCCCGCAGGGCAGAGGTGCAATGCTCACTTTGCAATCCTAGGTCCAGCTCCTCCAAGCATGGGAGGCTCGAGAGGGCATCTCGCAGAACGCGCAGGTTAGCAGGATTCCAGCCGCCTGTCCTAGTTCCAAGGCCGTTGAAGCGAAGGGACAGCTTGCGCAGACTTGCGATGCGGCCCAGCTCTCGCACTTCGTCGGGTAAGAGCATACTTGACATCTGCGAGGGGCTCAGCGCGGGTACGACAGCAAATCATAATGCTCCAGGGGCTGACCGACAGCGGTCCGACGGATTCGAGCTTCGGCATGCGGCCGAGCGCGAGAAGGACGGGGCCGCGGAAGCTGCCAGTATTACAACTGGGGTCTAGCCATCGTAGCGTGCGCGGCTGCACCCGTCGTCTGCGCACGGAACAAACATCAGCGACAAAGACGGAACGGGGACGCCGGGGGGAGGAGGGGGGGGGGGGGGAGGGGGGGGAATGGGTGCGGGGGGGGGGGGGGGGAACACGCACTTCCACAGTGATGTCGAGGCCGAGAAAGAAATCTCACGGAGGCTCTTGCCCGCGGCGCCGTCGGCGAGAGCGGCCAGCCCCGCTTCGCTGAACACTGATCCCATCACTACGAGCTCCTCCAGTTGCTCCAGGGGAGCGAGGGCCGCCAGCACGCCGTCGACCGATTCTTTTTGCGGGGCGAACCCGAGGGAGCGCAGGCGGGGGCAGGCTGCGGCGATGGAGGCTGCAGCTTCCGGGCTGGCGCCAGCGTCGGCAGAGTTGAAGCCGAGGGTGAGGCTGCGCAGCTTGCCGAAGGGCGCGAGGGCGAGTCTGAGATCCACGGCTGAGGGCCACGGAAGCCCATTATTGCCGCACCAGTGGAATGAGTAAAAACCGCCGCCGTCTCCACTGGCGAGGCCGATGGCCAGGCTCTCAAGAGCGCTCGCGGCGGCTGGAGCTGATCCGTTTGCTGGACGCAGCGCCTCCAGCACGCCGATCACGTAGGCGGGCAGGAAGTTGTCACCGAAGTGATACAGCTGGAGGGCGATCGACTGCGTGCTGACGAGCTCGACTGCTATCTCTCGCAGCCCCGCTGGTCCGGTGTGCTTGTGCGCGATTACTTCAAGAAGCCTGCAGGCCGCTGCCGACGCCCCTGAGACGCGCTGCGCTATCGTGCTGTAGTCCATCGTCCAGACATCGTAGAAATCCACCTGCAGAAACACGCGTACGCTGGCGCCGCTGCTGAGCCGAAGCCTTCGCTCCTCGAGACGCTCCAGCGCGGCATCGCACCCCTCCACGCCCTTCAGATACAGCGCGACGCTTGCCCAGTCCGTCTCCTCGACCACCCTCTTCCAACGCCTGCGAGCCGGCGCTCGCTTAGACCGAATCAGAATTAGGGCAATTGCGAGGCGGACCTGCATACGCGGCGCATCGGCCAGCACTCCGACAGCCCGAGCGCCCTGAGCACGTTGCCGAGGATGGCATCCGGCAGTGCGTCGAACGTCCCGTTGTCCCGCCGGCGCTTGAGCTCCTGCCTCGGCCTGGAATGAGCCTTGGCGGGAGGACAGGAGGGTGGGAGCCGGTGCCGCACCCGCAACTCGGTCAACTCGTCCTCCTGCTCGGCGACCTTGCGCTTTAACGTCTTGATTTCGGCCTGAAGACAGGCAGCAGAATCGGGGGAGTTCAGAGAGCGTCCGAAGATCAAAAGATCGATATGCGCATGCAGAAGCTGACCTCAGCAGCCTCGGCACGGCGTACGGCCGACCGAACGACTTCGATCGCCCTCTCTAACGCTCCCGGCCCATCTACCTCTCCTCCGATTGCGGAAGGCGCCTGCAGGGACGAGCTCGGCGACGCGGGAGAGGAAAGAAGCGAAAAGGAAAGAACGAAAGACCTCGGTGCCGCGCATCTCCACGCTCGTGACCGAAAGAGAGCTCGAGTCTGGCCTGCTTCGCACAGAGGCGGAGATCAGAGGGAGTCTGTTGGGCCGGGAAGACATGGATGTGGAGGCTACCTTGCTTACTGTAGGCCCACAGAACTACCGGTTGCGGAGACCCGCGGATCGGCGCGCCCGAGGCGCGCACTCGCACCTCGAGAAAGCGCAGAGCATTCGGTACACGGTCGCCCGTGCCACGGTGAGCTCAGATGGTCGCCGCACCTGCGGAACCCGCGGTCGACTCCGCAGGAGAGCGTTTCGCAGGCCGGCCATCTTGCGTGGCACTCGCTTGTTCTGGAGGGCTCCATGGCGTCGCAGGACTTGGAGCTGCAGGACGCCATTGCAGGCGCGTAAGTTCTGGCACTGCCTGCCCACCCGCGCCGCGCGCTAGCTACCGGCCCCGCGCCGCTAGCTATCGCCTCGGTGCTGCTCGCGGAGCGCTTTTATGACGATGGCGTGCCCGTCCCCTACTTTTCTGCAGGCTTGGCGCAAAAGGCGGGACGGGCGGGCGTGAACTACCAAGAGTACAGGAGGAAGCTCGCGCAGGAGATGCGGGACGCATCCGTGATCCGCACCAACTCGCCGCTCATCGGAGCGCCCTCGGGGTCCTCGTCGTGCGCGCCCCCCGCGCGCTTGCGGTCGCCTGCCTTTGTCTCACGCGCTGCCAGGCGGCCGGCGTCGAGGCAGGGGACGCCGCGCGGGGGCCAGCAGCAGGCGCAGCACGGGCAGGACCCGACGGCGAGCATTGGGAGCGTGGCGAGCACGGTCCTCTCCATCCCGCGCACCGTTGTCGGGGAGGCTGCGCTCCAACCGACCCCGCGCCGCTCGGCGTCCGCCGGCCAGCTGCGGCGGCCCGCCTCCGCCGGTGCGAGGGCTGCCGCGCCGGCCCCGTAGCAGCCGCCGACGCGGCGCGGCAGGGTGGCAGAGGCCGCCGACGGGGCGGGCGGCGGAGGCGGCGCCTGAGCCGCAGGAGCTCTTCAACCCGCACATCCCCGTCACGCCGCTGCACGCGCCGCTGCAGCGCGTCGTAATGGACCTCACCCGCGAGCGTGCGCGCCCCGCGCCCCGCGACCCGCGACCCGCCCGGCCGGCGGTGACGCGCCCGGCCGGCAGACCCGCGGGCAGGCGGCTCCTCGTCGGCGGCGGCGGCGCCCGGCGCGAAGCAGAGCGTCGCGGCGCTCGAGTCGGTCATCCGAGCGCAGGAGGAGGAGGTCGGCCCTGCCCTGCCCTGCCCTGCCCTGCCCCCGGCCTGCGCGCGCCCCCGCCCCTTCGGGTGCCGCCGGCCTCCAAGCGCCCCCGCCCCACCCCGCCCCCCGCCGGCAGATCGCGCTGCAGAAGGCGATCCTGGACGCCCGCCTCAACGCCGAGCGCGAGCGCGCCGACCTCGCCATCCAGGTGCGACCGAAGGCTTCTTGGGGCGGCCGGGGCCGAGCGGCGGGGCGGGGCCGAGCGGCGGGGGCAGGAGGAGGCGCGGCGGGAGGGCGAGCGGAGGCGGCGGGAGCGGGAGGAGGCGGAGCGGGCGGCCCGCGTCTACGAGGAGCGCCTAAGGCAGGCCGACGCCGAGATACTGTGCGGCTGGGCCGGGCGCCCGGACCCCCTCGAGGACTCCTTTCCGCTGATGGGCGGTGCAGGCGGGAGCGGGAGGCGGCGGCGGCGGCGGCGGAGCGGCAGCGGGCGGCGCACGCGGCGGAGCTGGAGGCGGCCGGCCTCGCCCACGAGGCCGAGGTGCGATCCGGCGGGGGCGAAAGCGAGCGAGCCTTGGACGGGCCTTGCCCCCGTCCGTCTCTGAGGCGCGCATGGGGCCCTGCAGCTGGAGCGGACGCGGGCGGAGGCGCTGGCGGCCGTCGAGGAGGAGGTGGCGACCCGCGTGGTCCGCGCAACGCCCGCCCGCGCCGGATCTAGAGCCCCCGATCCGACGGCCGGCGCCTCCGTGACGGGCCGCGCAGCGGGAGGCGGAGACGGCGTTCCGGCGGGAGAACGAGCGCCGGCTGCAGGAGGCCGTCGCCCGCGCTGCACGGGTTCGAATCCCGCCGGGGCCCTTAAGCTGTCCCGGCCTCTGAAAAGGGCTCTCTGTGCGGCAGGAGCACGGGTCGGCGGCGGACGTGGCGAGGGAGGAGTCGGCGCGGGCGGCGGCCGAGGCGCAGCGGGCGGCGGCGGCGACCCAGGCCGAGGTGCGCGGGGCGGGCGCCGAGGGGCGGAGGGCCCTGTCCGAGGCCGTGAGGCCTGGGGCGCAGACGGAGGCGCGAATACGGTCGCTCGAGGGCCGCCTGGAGCGGTCGGAGGCCGAGCGCCGCGCCGCCGAGCGCCGCGCAGAGGCCGCCGAGGCCCGCGCCGCAGAGGCCCGCCCCCGCCCCCGCCCCGCCGCTCTGTCCCGACCGGCCGCGCTGCCGGCCATGCCTGACGACGGGGAGCTCGAGCAGGCGGAGGAGCGGGCGGCGGGCCTCGCGCGGCGGCTCACGGAGGCGGAGGCGGCGCGGGGCGAGGCGAGCGCGCAGCGGCAGTCGGCGCTGGGTACCACCCGCCAGTCCGCCTCGCGCTCCCCCAGCTCTGACGCGGGCGGGGCCGCCCGGGCCAGTGCTGGAGTCCCAGACGGCGCGGCTGGCGGCCGAGCTGCGGGAGGCGCAGCTGCGATGCGAGGCCATCGCCGCCGACAAGGCCAGCCCCGCCCCGCCCGCGCCGCCTCGTCCCGCGGCAAGCACTGATTCCGGCTCTGACGGGGCCGCGGGCGCAGGAGGCGGCGCTGGAGGCCGTGGGCGAGCGCGTGCGGGGGACGGTGGCGCGGCTGCGGGCGCGCCTCGAGGAGAGCGAGGCCGCCCGCCAGCGCCTCGAGGCCGAGCTCCAGGCCTTCCGCGGCCCCGGCAGGCCCGGCCCGGCCCCATAGCAGCGCTATAGCTAGCCCAGCTGCAGGATACCAAATGTTCACGGTTTGCAAGAGAGCGCGCGAACGTAGTGGGAGTCACGCCGGTTCGGCTCCCGCCAGAGGGGGTTTCCGCAGCGATGAGCGCGCCATCGGCTGCCCTCGTGCAGTCGAAGGCCATCGCCTCGGCGTCGCTGCACCGCTCCATACCGAAGTGGCAGCGACTCGATGTTTGGCCGTTCGTCCTCCTGCACGCCGCGAACCTCGCGGCATACAAGTCGCTCCCGGAGCACCATCTCGCGTGCCTCATCGCGCTGCTGGCCATCCTGTTCGTCAATGGCCTTGTCCACCTCTTCACGCACTGGAGCGTCGACGCCAAGTGCTTCATCTCGTCGCGACGGGTCCGCCAGTCTTTCCCGCGCGAGAGGCGACGCGGGCGGCTGACCCGCGCTTAGGTGAGCGATGTGCGAGACGCTCAGTTCGTGAAGATCGTCCCCACGCCGCACCACGGCCCCAAGGCGATCGTCCCTCTTCAATTGCTCCCGCAGGCGCGCCCAGCCACGATGCCCGGTTGCCGCCAGCGCTCTCATGCGTGAGCGATGACGCAGATTGACCGCCCGCCGCTGCTGCACTTCGTGCACCAGAAGCGGCGGTACGACTTCAATGAGCAAGTGGGGCGCTTTGAGAAGCTGCGGTTCCCCGTCTCGGGCCTGCTGGAGGACTACCAGCGGCACCGCGGCTTCGACTCGCCGCAGGCGTTCGAGCGCGCCATCGCCAACTACGGCCCCAACCGGTCCGCGCGCCGCCGCCCGCCCGCCCGCCGCGGGCCCTGCAGCTGAGCTGCCCGGGCGCGCCGCAGCTTCATCATTCCGCTGCCGACCTTCTGGGAGATGTTCAAGGAACACGCCGTTGCGCCTTTCTTCGTCTTCCAGGCGCGCCCCGCCCCGCTCCGCGCGCGCCGGCGGCCCGCCGCCCGCCCGCGCCCGCCACTCACGCCGCGCGCCATAGATCTTCTGCGTCTCGCTGTGGTTCCTGGACGAGTACTGGTGCGCGCTCCCCTCCGCCTCTCGGCCGCGCTCCCTCTCCCGCCCCCGTAACCCCGTGCCCAGGTACTACTCGCTCTTCACGCTCCTTATGCTGTTCTTCTTCGAGTCGACGGTCGTCAAGTCGGTGCGCGCGTCGATTCGAGTAACGCGAGGCCGCGCCGCGTCACTCACGCCGCCCGCCCGCCCGCGCGCGCCCCGCCCGCCCGCAGCGCCTGCGGAACATGCAGGACCTCCGCTCCATGTGCTCGCCCCCGTACCCCGTCAACGTTCGTCCCCTACCCTGCCGCTCCTCCTTCCTGCCCCTGCGCCCACCCTCTGACCCGTCCGGCCCAGGTCTACCGTGGCGGCAAGTGGAACAAGGTGCGGCCGGCGCGGCGGCCCTGCGACCCTGCGAGACCGCTGTCGCCGCCGGCGTCGGCGCCTCACGTACAGCGCCGCGCTGTCGTTCAGGTTAAGAGCGACGAGCTCCTCCCCGGAGACCTTATCTCTATCGTCCGATCCGCCCCGGGCAACGTCCGCCCCGCCCCGCCCCACCCCGCCCCCCCGGCCGCTCACTGACTCGCTCACGGGGGCGCAGACGTGCCCCTGCGACGTGCTCGTGCTGCACGGGACGGCGGTCGCCGACGAGGCGCTCCTCACCGGCGAGAGCGTGCCCCAGTGGAAGGCCCGCCCCGCCCCCGCCCCTGCCCCCGCCCCCGCCCCGCCCCACCCTCGCCCCGCCCCGCCCCGCCCTCCCCCGGCGAGAGTAGTGAGCGATCGCTGGGTCCGCAGGAGTCGATCGGGCGGCGGGACGGGTCCGAGCCCTTCGACATGAAGCGCGACAAGGTGCACGTCCTGTGGGGCGGCACCCGCATCATCCAGCACTCCGGCGAGAAGGCGCGCCCGGCACCCCTCCCGCCTCGCTCCGCTCCGTTCTCACGCCCGAGCAGGGCGACGGCCCGCTCGCCGAGGCCGCCGCCGCCTCCTACGCCGCCATCCCGAAGGGTACCCCCCTCTCTCTTCCCCCCCCCCTCCCAGTGCTTCGGCACCCGCCGAGCCCCGCCGCAGCGCCGGACGGCGGCTGCGTGGGCTTCGTCCTCCGCACGGGCTTCAACACGAGCCAGGGCAAGGTTCGCCCGACCGCGGCCCGCCCCGCCTTAAGAAGCTTTAAGAAGCTTAAGAAGCCCCCGCCCCTCGGCTTAAGAAGCTTAAGCTTCAGCCGCCGACGGCGCGTCCGCCTCCAAGGCCCGCCCCGAGCTCGCCCCCAGCTCGCCCCGCCCCGCCCCGCCCCGCCCCGCCCCGCCGGGCGCCGCTCGCTCGCTCGGCCCGCTCGCGCCTCCGCGCCCTCGCTGACGCCCCCGCAGCTCATGCGCACCATCCTCTGCTCCACGGAGCCCGTGCGCCCCCCTCCCCCTTTCTTATTCCCCCCCCCCCCCCCCCCCTTCTCATCCCCCGCCCCGCCGCCCGCAGATCACGGCGAACAGCTTCGAGGCGCTGGCGTTCATTTTCATCCTCCTCTGCTTCGCCGGTGCTCGACTTTGCTTTACCTGTCTCGCGCCCCGCGCTTTGGCCGTCTCGAGTCGAGCCCCTCACGCGCCGCTTCCCCCCCGCCAGTCGCCGCCGCCTGGTACGTCCTGCAGGAGGGTGCGCCCCTACCCCTACCCCCTCCCAGACCCCTCCCAGCCCCCTCCCAGCCCCCCGCTCCCAGCCCCCTCCCAGCCCCTCGCTCAAGCCTTTCGCACAGGCCTCAAGGACGTCAACCGCTCGCGCTACAAGCTCGTCCTCAACTGCACCATGATCATCACCTCGGTACCCCCGTCTTTCTCCCCTCTTGTTCCTCCCCTCCCCCCCTTCGCCCATCTTCTCACGCTCACGTCTCCCCGGCCGGCAGGTTGTACCCCCCGAGCTCCCCATGGAGCTCTCCCTGGCAGTGAACAACTCGCTCATCGCTCTGGCCCGGCTGAGCGCGCCCCGCCCCGCCCCTCCGCCCCGGCCTCCGCTCGGCTTCCAACTGACGCCCCCTTCTTCTTCTGCCCGTTAGGCGTCTTCTGCACGGAGCCGTTCCGTATTCCCTTCGCCGGCAAGGCGCGCCGCCCCCCGCGCCACCGGCCCGCCCGCCTCTCTCTTACACAGCGGCGCGCGCGCGCGGGCGGACAGGTGGACACGTGCTGCTTCGACAAGACGGGGACCCTGACGCAGGACGAGCTCATCGTGAAGGCGCGTCCCCCGCCCCCCTTCCCCTCCCCCGCCCCTCTCCGCCCCTCTCCTCTTAGCCCTCTGCAGGGCTTCGCGGGCCTCGGGCACGGAACCGATCTGGAGGACCCCCTCGCGTGCCCCCCCGAGACCCACGTCGTCGTCGCCGGTACCCCCCCCCCCGCCCCCCCTCCCCCACACTTTCCTTCCGACCCGACCCGACCCGTGCCAGGCTGCCACTCGCTGGTGCACCTGGACTCGGGCCTCGTGGGCGACCCCGTCGAGAAGGCCGCGTTCGCCGCCGTCCGCTGGTCCTACACTAAGGCGAGATTTGATCCCGCGCCTTCCTTCGTTTGCTTGCTTCTTACGGCCGCGCCGCCCGAGCAGAGCGAGGTGGCCGTCCCGAAGAAAGGCGGCCCGCACCGCCCGGGGTCCTACCCCACCCAGGCGCGCCCCCGCCCGCCTCGCGCACGTACTCGGACGAAGGGGCACAGATGCAGCTGACGCGGCTGCTGTAACGCTTCTGCGTTTGCAGGTGCGGATCATCCAGCGGTACCACTTCAGCTCGGCGCTCAAGCGGATGGCCTGCCTCGCCTCGGTGGAGGGGTACGCGCCCAAGGACGGCCCGCGCGAGTGCCTCTGGGCCCTGGCCAAGGGCGCCCCCGAGACGATCGGGAGCCTTCTCGCGAGCGTGCCGAAGGGGTACGACGAGACGCACAAGCACTTCTCGCGCCTGGGGTACCGCGTCATCGCCCTCGCGTACAAGACCGTCCCCGCCATGCCCGCCTCGGAGGCCCGCCCCGCCCCGCCGGCCTTAATCCCACAGCCCTCCCTCCCTCTAACCATCTGACCATCCCCGCCCCGCACCGCCCCCGCCCCGCCCCCGCCCCTCCCCCGCCCCGCGTCGCCCGCCACAGGCCCGCGCGATGTCTCGGGGCGAGGTGGAGTCCGGCCTCACCTTCGCCGGCTTCGTCGTCTTCCACTGCCCCCTCAAGGCCCGCCCCCGCCCCGCCCTTCCATTCTTTCCTCCATTCCCGCCCTTTCCTTTCTCCTTTCCTTAACGTTTAGCCCCCGCAGGCGGACTCTGGGGAGGCGATCCGCCAGCTCCGCGAGTCCTCCCACCGCGTCCGCCCCGCCGGCCCCGCCTCCGCTCCCGCCTCCGCCCCCGCCTTCTCTGCCTGACCCCGCGCGTCCCGCGGGCAGGTGGTGATGATTACGGGCGACCACGCCCTCACCGCCTGCCAGGCCCGCCCGCCCGGCCGCCCGCCCCCCCGCCCAATCGGGTGGGGAAGAGGTTGCATAGCTACGAGGGAGGAACAGCCTAGGCCCTTCCCCGCCCCGGCCCCGTTTGCTCCTCCCTCGTCGCACTGACCCGAGCGGCCTCTGCAGGTGGCCTCGGAGCTCGGCATCACGTCCCGCCCCGTCCTCATCCTGAGCCCCGTCTCGGGCGCCAGCCCCCCGCGCGGTGCGCCGCCCCGCCGGCCCGCCCCGCGAGCCCTCGCCGCCTTCTCTCTAGCTAGATCTGCTGACGCGGCCGGCCGGGCGGGGGGCAGCGGAGTGGGTGAGCGTCGACGAGGCCGTCCGCGTCCCCGCCGAGTCCAAGGCACGCGCGCGCGCCCGCCCCCCGCCTTCCTTCCCTAGAGCCCCGCGCTAGAGGCCTGGCCTCCCTTCGTCCCTAGACGCTGACGGGCCAGCGGGGGGCGAGCTTTGCTTCGTCCCTAAGAAGCCTGCCGGCCCAACCCTAGAAGCCGGCCTGCCTGCCGGCGTCGCTGACGAGCTTGGGGGCCGAGCAGCGGGCGTGGGAGCTGCACTCCGAGTTCGACCTGTGCGCCTCGGGCGAGGCCATGCGCCTCCTCGCCGCCGACCCCGCGGTGCGCCCGCCTCCTAGGGCGAGGCCGCGCGCCCGCCCTGCCCCGCCCCTCCCCGCCCCGGCCCCTGCCCGGCCCCGCGCTTCGCGCCTCGAGAAGGTGTAAGGATAGGAACCTCGCGTGACGCGTCCTCAGTGACCGCCACTCCCCCTAGGTCCTAAACCCTTATCTCCCGCCCCGACTCCCTCTTTCCTGCTGCCATGCGCCCGCCCCGGCCTCTTCTTCCCTGCTGCTAACTAAGCGCGGCGGCTGCGGCGGGGCGCAGGGGGCGGTGCCGGCGGAGAGCTACATCCCCTTCGTCTCGGTCTTCGCCCGCGTCTCCCCCGACCAGAAGGAGCTCGTGCGTCCCACAGAACACCGCGAAACACTTAGAAAGGCTCCAGCGCGGCTGAAGAGGAGGGAGCCGAGAAACACTTGCCTAGAAGACTCCAGCGGGGCTGAGGAGGAGGGCCGTGGCCCCGGGGCGCAGGTGGTGACGACGATGAAGTCGCTGGGCGGCTTCACGCTGATGTGCGGGGACGGCACGAACGACGTCGGCGCCCTCAAGCACGCTCACGTCGGTCCGCACCGCCCCCCGCCCGTCTTCGCGGCGGATCTTCTGCTTCTCCTTCTTCTTCGGCTCGTCCTGACGTCTCTCGTCCGCCAGGCGTCGCCCTGATCGGCCACTCGTACGCCAACTCGGACTCGTCGGCCTCCGCCGCCGCCAAGAAGCTCGCGGCGGCTCCCGCCGCCCTCGCCCCCGCCGCCCCCGCGGTCCGCCCTGCTTCCCCGTGCGGGCTCTGCAGGGCCTGACGCGCGCGGGGCCCTCAGGGCAACAAGGACAAGGAGGCGTCGGGGAGCCTCACGCGGGCAGGCAGCCCCGCCCCGCCCCGCCCCGCGCCGCCTGACGCCGCGGGGCCGCAAGCAGCGCAAGGGCGGCCGCGCCGGCGCGGGCCCCGCCGCAAACGACGACGCCGACGCGTCCGCCGAGCGGGCCCCCATCGCAGCCACCCCGAGGCGCCCCCGGCCCCGCCCACCACCCAACCCCTTCCCCCACTTCTTCCCCTTCGAACCCGCCCGCCCGCCCCTCCCTCGCAGGCGCAGCTGGGCCCCTTCACGCCGCCGCCGCCGCCGAAGCCGGTGGAGCAGATGGGCTTCATGGAACGGCTGGGGTACAACGTCAAGGTGGCGCAGGCGCGGGCGCTGTACGACCACAAGCTGCGGCTCATCAAGGCCGGCAAGTGGCGCCCCGGCGAGCCGCTGCCGGACCCGCACGCCGCCATGCGCGAGGCGATGGCCCAGATGGAGGCGGTACCCCCCTCCCCCTCCCCCCCTCCCCCCCTCTATCGAACCTGACCCGCCCTCTCCCTCTTCTTAGGAGGGCGGGGAGGGCCCGCCGGTCGTGCGCTTCGGGGACGCCTCGATCGCCTCGCCCTTCACCTCCAAGCTCGGCTCCGTCATCTCCAGTCCGCCCCGCCCGCCCCTCCCCGCCCCGCCCCCCTCCGCCCCGCCCCCTCGCCCTTTACTATGTACCCCCGCAGCGTGCCACATCATCCGGCAGGGCCGCTGCACCCTCGTCACGACCTACCAGGTTACCCCCGCCCCGCCCCGGCCCGCCCCACGCCCAGATCCTCGAGATCGATCGATAGATTGAACCTGCGGCGACGCCGGCTAGAGGCCACAGGCTAGAGGGAACACCGCCCGCCCGCCTCCCTCTCCACTCCACTCCACTAGTGCTCTGCACTGCCCTTCTCGCCTTGAATCTCGCCCCTTGCCCTGAACCGCAGATGTTCACGATCCTGGCGCTGAACTGCCTCATCTCGGCGTACGCCCTCTCCGTCCTCTACCTCGACGGCATCAAGCTCGGCGACAAGTGCGCGCGCGCGGCCCGCGCCCCCCGTCCCGGCCCCGGCCCCGGCCCCGGCCCCGGCCCCGGCCCGCCGCGCGCCCTCCGGGACGGCCGGAGGGGACTAGACAGCGCGCGCGGGCCGCCACCGCGGCCGCCGCCTGCCTCTAGCGCTCCCCCCCCCCCCCGGCGCTCATCTGAGCCTCCTTCCCCCCCCCCCCGCCGCGCAGGCAGGCGACCTTCTCGGGCATGCTCATCGCCATGTTCTTCCTCTTCATCTCCTGGGCCAAGGCCCGCCCCCCGGCCCCCGCCCGCCCGCCTAGAGAAAGATGGATAGATGCATAGTCTAAGGTGGCGTGGGGCAAGGCACGCTCCCCGGCCCAGAGATATAAATAGTTAGATGGATGGATAGATAGACTAAGGTTCCTCTTCATCTCCTGGGCCAAGGCGCATCCGCCCGCCCTCCCCCCCCCCCCCCCCCGTGCCCAGAGATACATAGATAGATAGATAGATAGATAGTCTAAGGTGGCTTAGGTTTGGCTTAGCCCGCCCCCGCCTCTCGCCCGCCCCCGCCTCTCGCCCGCCCCCGCCTCTCGCCCTCCCTCCCTCTCCGCCCACTCGACCCGCCCGCCTGTGCCGGCGCTCGGCTGAGTTTGGACGGCAGCCCGTGGAGACGCTCTCGAAGGAGCGGCCGCCGACGCGCCTCTTCTGCCCTGCCATCGTCATCTCGGTCGCCGGCCAGGCACGCCCGCCCACCCCGCCCGCCCACCCTGCCCCGCGCCCCGCGCCCCGCTCCTCGTGCCTCGTCGGCGGGAGAGGCTGCTTAGCTGTGAGGGAGGAGCCGCCTCGGGATGCCTCCTTCCTTCCCCGCCCAGTCGCGGCCGCGGCCTCACCGGCGGCGCCGGCGGGCAGTTCGTGATCCACATGGCGTGCCTCATCGGCTCCGTCGAGTACGCCAAGCGCGTCGCCCCGGAGTGCGCCCGCCCCGCCTGCCCCCCTCCCCTTGAAGTCAGTGCTCTAAGAAGGATATACCCAAGGATAAGGATAGGCCTAGTAAGATTAAAGCTTAAAGCTGAAGGTCCAAGGATAGGTCTTAGACGTCTGAGCGCGTCGCCCGCCTCCTCCCCCTACCCCCCCCCCTTCTTGCACCCCTCCCCCCCCTTCATCCCCCCCCTCCCCCGCGCCCCCCCTCTCTCGTTCGAGCCGCGCTGGGCCGCGCAGGGAGGCGGCGAAGCGGCCGGACCCGGACTCGGACTTCGCGCCGAACCTCGTCAACTCGATCGTCTTCCTCGTCTCCTCCGCCATGCAGGCCCGCCCCGCGACGCCCCGCCCCGCCCCGCCCGCCCCAATATTTTGGAGGCTAAGAGGCTAAGCGGCCCGGCTAAGCCCGCCCCGCCCCGCCCCGCCCCGCCCCGCCCCGCCTCCGCGCAAGGGACCCGGGGCCCGGGCCCTCCTGCAAGAACCCCGCCCCGCCCGCTCCAATGTTTTCTCCCTGCGAGGACCCCGCCCCGCCCCGCCCCGCCCCGCATACCCCACTCCGCCCCACTTCGCCCCGCCCCGCCCGCTCCAATGTTTTCCCCCTGCGAGACCCTCCATGATCATGGCGCGCGCGCAGGTGTCGACGTTCGCGGTGAACTACAAGGGGCGGCCCTTCATGCAGAGCCTGGCGGAGAACAAGCCCCTCCGCAACTCCCTCTTCGTCGCCGCCGCCGTCACCGTCCGCCCCGCCCCGCCCCGCCCCAACCCGCACGTGATGTGATGTGATGTGACATCACATCACATCACATCACATCACATCGCATCGCATCGCATCATATCACATCGATGTGACGCGGCGGCTCGCTCGCGCGCGCGCAGGTGGCGTGCGCTTCGTCGTGGTTCGGGCCCTTTAACGCCTGGCTCGAGCTCGTCCCCTTCCCCTCCACCCACGTGCGCCCCAGCCCGAGCTCGCCCCGCCCCGCCCCGCCCGCTCCGCCGCCTGACCCTCCTCGCCCTCGCCCCGGCCCCGGCCCCGCAGTTCCGAAACATGGTGTGCCTCTTCCTGCTGGCGGACGTGGGCGGGGCCTGGCTCTGGGACCGCCTCGTGCAGCTCGCATGCTCCCTCCCGCGCCAGCGCCACTGGACCGAGCGCCTCCGCCACCGCTGAGCCGAGCCTAGGCCCCGGCCCCGGCAGGGCCCCGGACCCGGCCCCCCGCCCGCCCCCTCTCATCAATGACAGATATCGTCTTTACTTTTGCTTACAATTCAGAAATAACGCTGCGCTTTGCGAATACAAGCTCCAAGGCTTTCATAATACGTCGATGGGAATAGGACGGGCATGAACGATCGCGACGGGGCCGTTGCGCCGCCCCGGGCGACCAGACCAGAGGCGCCTAACGAGATACCACTCTGCTAGAATTTTCTATATCTATTTAGTTATCGCCAGAGGCGCGCGCGCGCCTAGCAGGCGCCGCCGGCGTCGGCCCCGCCGACGGGGCAGGAGCCGGCCTCGTCGGCGCCGGCGTCAGTGGCGGAGGCGGCGGCGAGGAGGTCGTCCGCGAAGGACTCGCCCTCGAGGGCGTCCACGTAGCCGCCCTCGCCCTCCCCCTCGCCCTCATCCTCGCCCGCCTGCTGCGAGGCCTCGTCCAGGCGGAAGAGGGGCCCGATGCTGTTGTTCATGTACGGGTTCGGCGGCAGGTGCGTGTTGGGCAGGTAGTTCGGGACGTTCGGCAGGCTCGTCGTGTTGAGCGTGTACGGCAGGGGGTTCGTCGTGTTGTGCGTGTACGGCAGGCTCGTCGTGTTGTGCGTGTACGACAGGTCCGTCGTGTTGTACGTGTCCTGGAGCCGCGGAAAGTCGCCGAACGAGTCGGTCTGGCCGTCGTCGAAGCGCTTCGCCAGGCCCGTCTGCGCGTCGAACGTGTATGTCCCGTTCTCGAACGCGAAGGGCTGCGGGGCGGGCGGGCGAGGGGTCAGCTGGGCTGCGTGGGCGTGCGGGCGGGACGGGCGGCGCGGGGGCGCCCACCTGGCCGTAGGAGTTGGCGACGAAGGTGTCGAAGTAGTCGCGGTCGACGGTGAGGGAGGTGCCGTCCTCGAGGGGCACGTCGACCGACTCGAAGATGTTGCCGCGGTTCGCCACGAAGAACTGGCCGGCCGTGTTGAGCGCGAGCGGCAGCCCGTCGTGCGTGTAGATCTTGTCGCCGCCCACCAGGTTGTCGAACTCGGCCTTGGGCACCTGGACCACCGCGTGGCCGTCGGGGAACGGCACGCTGACGAAGGCGGGCGCCGGGCCGTCGACCGGGGCGTCGGCGAAGGCGCCGCCCTGGAAGACGAGGAGCTTGGCGCCGAGCGGGAAGGTCGCGCCGTCGGCGAGCTGGCCGTAGACCTCGCCGTCCACCAGGACGTAGTCCTCGCCGTAGGGGACGGGCACCTGGGGAACGGCCCGCTCGAGGCCCTCGCCCTCGCCCTCGAAGTCGGCGCCGCCCTCGGGCAGGACCGCCTCGCGCTGCATCTTGGTCGCCACGCAGGCGCCCGACGGCGGGGGCGAGATGTCGGCCTTGGCGTCCGCGTCGAACTCGCTGTAGATGCGCGGCTCCTGCAGCGTGTAGCCGTCCTCGTCCGTTACAGCGTGGAGCGGCGCCGGCGCCTTGGCCTGCACGTCGAACGGCTCCATCTGGGGGTGGTTGCGGAGCATCTCCATGCGCATCATCGCCTCCTGGTTCTGGAGGTTGTGCTGCTCCTCCATACCGCGCCGCAGCCCCTCGAGCTCCGCCTCCACCGCCACCGCGTCGAGGCCGAGGCCCGCCGCGCGCTCGTGCACCTTCGCGACCAGCTCGTTCACGTCCTGCGTGTGCTTCGCCAGCTGCGCGCGCGGCGCGGGGCGCGTCAGCGGGCGGACGCGTACGGACGGACGGGCGGGCGGCGACGGGAGCGCTGGGTCTAGGGCGCACGCTCTGGTGGAGCTCCCCCATGTCCTTGAACGTGTCGTCGTAGTTGTCGTTCAGGTCGTCCAGGCGGCGCTGGAGGAGGGTGGCGCGGCCCTGGTTGAAGTCCTTGGGCGCCTTCAGCTGCTCCTCCGAGAGCTGCTGCTGCACCTTGCTCATCTCCATCTGGATCCGCTCCTGCCGCATCTGGATGTCCAGCACGCGGTCCTGGCGCTCCAGCTGCTCCTCGAGCTCCTTGGCATAGGCCGCCTTGAGGGTCGCAAGGATCCCCTCCGGGCTCGTGTCCGTCGGGTCCGCCTCCTCCCCCTCCTTGTACGCCGGCCGCGCCGACTCGTGGATCTGCTCGTTGCCCCGCCCGTCTGCGCCCCCCGTGTCGGCGCCGGGCGTGGCGCGCGAGGCAGAGCGCTGCGGGGCGGGGCGGCGGGCGCACCGGTCGGCGCGGGGGCCCACTTGCCGTTGACGATGGCGCACTTGCCGATGACGAGGGCCTCGGCGGCCTTGTCGACGCACTTGATCTCGTCGCTCGAGAGGTGGCCCTTGAAGGCGGCCTTCTGGCCCGGCGTGAGGTCGCACTTGTTGTTCGGGGCGACCTTGAGCAGGGGGCACTTCTGGAACTGGGTGAAGTACTTGGCGTCCTGCTCGACGACGCCCGACGGCTTGAAGGTGATCTTGTCGCTCTTCTCGACCTCCTCGATGAACGAGAGCTTCTTCTCGACGATCTTGCCGTCGCGGTACCACGGGCGGATCTTCTCCACGTCGTACTTCGCCGGGCCCGTCGGGACCTCCTCGTCGCGGTGCTCGATGGTCTTCTCGTCGCACTTCGTCCGCGACACGTCCTTCTGCCGGATGTACGCTGCGCGCAGCGTTGGAACAGGCTGCGGTCCCACGGGCGGGGTGGCATCACTCACTGTTGATCTGGCCGAGCTCGGCACCGGGCTGGATGCTGCGCGGCCCGCGTCTCAGCGGGCGCTCGACGGCGGCGCCGCGCGCGGGGGGCGACGCACTAGTAGCCGGTGATGTCCGCCTGATCGGTCTGCTCGTACGTGCCCTTGCCGTACTCGATGCCGTCCTGCGTCCACTCCTTGGTGCACTCCTTGGAGATCGGCTGCTTCCACTTGAGCGTGTGCTTCTCGTCGTACTTCAGCTCGAATGCCTGTGGCAGGGCAACGTCATGAGGGGGGTAACGAGGCGAAGCAGGCAGCGCAAACGAATCGGACCTGCTTGGCGATTGTCTGGACCTCGCAGGCCGTGACGTCCTCGGTCTTGACGACGTTGAAGTTCACGTCTGCCTTGAACAGCGACTCGATGCCGATGTTCTTCGCCGCCATCGCCTTCAGGAGGCCCTTCGGGAGCGTGTTCTGGCACTGCGCATCGGATCCGCGTCAGGAATTGCCGCGGGGGGTCGAATTCGAGTCGCCGTCGCCCGCACCAGGCGCGGGATGCTGTCGTCGACGTGGAGCTTGTACTGGTTGAAGTCCTTGTATTCGACCTCCTGCAGCGGGCTGACCTTCAGCTCGACGTTCTCGATCACGAGTTTGTCGCAGGTCTTCTGCTCAGTGTACTGCTTCGGCCCCTTGTCTGCGCATGTAACGCGCTCAGCAAGGGGTCGCAAGCTTCGGTGAAACAGTGCGCAGCCGCACCCTTCATCCCGCAGGTCGCGGTGCCGCACTTGCCGACCATGGGGCCCGTCGGCTTGAAGTCCTGGGTGTCCCACTGCGCCCCGCCGCCCCCCGCCCCGTCGGCGACGCCCGCGGCCCTCGGGGGGACACGACCACGCACGTCCCAGGTGGTGGCGCCGGGCTGCCCCTTGATGACCTCGCCCTCGATGATCTGCTTCTCGCCATAGACGACCTTGTCGACCTTGACCTGCTGCTTCGTCTCGAGGAAGCCTGCGGTCAAAGCGATCAGCGCGGCTCGGCACGCAACGCCGCGTTGGCATCGCATGAGCCGACCCTTCTCCTTGACCGGGACGGTCTTCTCGTCGTGGCCGCGGCGCTCGTACGGCTGCGTGATCCTGCGCGGCGCCTCAGCACGCGGCCCCGCAGCGAGAACCCGGCGGAGGGCGGGACTGCCGCGCACTTCCAGGTGCCTGCGGCGCGCCGTCAGCGCGCGCGGGTTCGAGCCGAGGCGAGCGGCGGCGGCGGCAGCAGCAGCAGCGCGCACCGGCGCGCTTGGCGTCGGCGGTGTACTCGGCGTCACCGTGGATGTGGACCTTGGCGGGGCCCAGCACCTCTCCCACGACTGCGCGGGGGGGGCGGATCCGTGTCAGCCGCAGGCGCCCCGCCGGCCGGGGCCCGGCGCGAGGCGAGCGGCGCCGCGCACTCTTGAAAGGCCGCACGAAGTCGACCTGCTTGACGTGGAAGCCGTCCTGCGCCGAGCACTGGTCCTCCACGAGCGCCGCTGAGAAAAGCGTTTCAGCGCGCGGCGGCGGAGCGGCCGGGCTCTCCCTTCGAGGAGGAGTGAGCGCGGCGCACGGCGCGTGAGGGCCGCCTGGACTTTCGCGACCTGCGCCGGCGTGCAGGATCAGCGGCGGGCGGAGCACGCGGGCCGGGCGCTGGGACGTCGACGCGGCGCACGGAGAGGTCGTCCTGGATGGAAGCCTCGCGGAGGGCGTCGGCGTAGGCCGGGCCCTCGGTGAGCTCCGGCGCCCGCTCGAAGCTCGCCTCGGCCGGCAGCAGGTCCCTGAACGGGCCCAGGACGGGCGGGGCCGGCTCGAGCTCTCCGACCGACTCCGGCTGGATCAGGACGGGGCCGCGGCCGTAGGACGGATGCTCGACGTTCTTCACCGAGCCGAGGCCGGTGACGCCGCCCTCGTTCGGCGAGGGCACGACGGGCGGCTCCGAAGGCACGACGGGCGGCTCCGAGGGGACGGGCGGCTCCGAGGGGACGGAGGGCCGCACCACAAGATGCAGCTCCGAGCCATCCCCGATCCTGTACTCGCTCGCGATCATGTCGTCGGCCATCAACTTGCCGGCGAAGACGAGCTTCTGCTGCGACGCCGGAACGCCTGCGCAGCACAAGAAGCTTAGCTGGCGCTGCTCATTAACCTAGGCCTTCGCGGCGTGCGAGTGCTATGGATCAAAGGAATGACCCGAGCCGCACCGCTCTTCTCTGCCAAGAGCTCCTTGATGTGCTTGACAGTGTCGTTCGGATTCACCTCGATCTTGATCTCATTGCCATTGATGGTCTGCGCAGCGTGGATCATCCGCAGCCGCGACAGACAGCGCAGATCTAGAGACCGATCATTCGTAGAGACTTGCGCCCATGTGCACGTGCGGCCGCGGCTAATAATCATGATAGAAGCGGATCAGCGGACCTTCACTCTGATCGGTACCGTAATCCCACGCTCAGATGGCACGACGGGCGGCTCCGAGGGCACGACGGGGTCCACGGGCGGCTCCGAGGGCACGACGGGGTCCACGGGCGGCTCCGAGGGCACGACGGGGTCCACGGGCGGCTCCGAGGGCACGACGGGGTCCACGGGCGGCTCCGAGGGCACGACGGGGTCCACGGGCGGCTCCGAGGGCACGACGGGGTCCACGGGCGGCTCCGAGGGCACGACGGGGTCCACGGGCGGCTCCGAGGGCACGACGGGCGGCGTGACCTGTGCGAGCGTAAGCGACGGCGTGCAAGTCGAGAGGGACGGCGCACGGAGTCCGATGGCGGGTTCGACGGCACGGGCGGGTCCGAGGGCGGGTTTGTAGAACCGCTGTTGTTCAGGTTTTTCATGTTGATCCATTGTTGCACGCGCGCATTGTACTCATAAGGGGTTTCCCCGGGCGGCCCCGGCGGCAAGTCGTCCAGGCCGGCCTGCACGTTTCGATTATGAGCGGCGGCGTGCTCAGCGAGGGCGAGGGCGATAGCGCACGGCAGAGAGCTCCTCCGCGGAGAGACCGTACGGCCCTGGGTTGTGCTGATTGTTCTGGCTGTAGTCCGGAACCGCCGTATGCCGTGCGATCCATTCGTTCTGGCGCGCTAAAAAGTCGTCATCGCTCTCGTTCTCCCCCCGCGGCATCATACCCTTGAACTGCAAAAGTGTGAGCGGCGCGGCGCGCCCGGCGCCGGGCGTAGGCGCGGTGGGCGACTGATAGATCGTTAGGGGACCGACGCATGCGCACCGGGTCCTCGTTCTGCTGGTTCGTGTCGTCGGCGTTCCCGCTCGACAAGTACGGATCATCACCCCCGATGTCCTCGTTCACGCCCAAGTCCAGCGTCGACCCGCGCCCAATGTCGTAGTCCGAGAGCGTGCGCCCCTCCTCCATCGGCCGGCCGCCGAAGGAGAGACTCTGCTCTGACGGCGCAACGCCTGCGCCGGCACGAGCAGCTTAGTGGGCCGGACCGCGGCCGGCGCTGCGAATGTTGCGGCGTGCGGGCGCGGGGGTGCTACGGCAGGGTGTCTGATCTCTAATACATAACCCAGGACGCACCAAACTGCTGTTGCACGAGCTCCTTGATGTGCTCGACAAGGTCGGACGGTTCCGCGTCAATTTCGACCTCCCGGCCATCCAAGGCCTGCGCAGAGTGGATCAGTCGCAGACGCAATAGCTGATCCACTCTGCGCAGGCCACGTATACCGACCAATCGCAGATCTAGATACTTGCGCTACATGCGCGAGCGCCCGCAGCACATGGCAGGAGCGGACGAGCGCACCTTGACCTTCACCTTCATGTCGAATCTGCAGATGGCGATGCGCGACGAAGCTGCTGCAAGTGGCCTGCAACTGCAATGTTTTCTGTGCGGGGCGCTCGAGCTCGCCTAGTGGTAGCTCGCCGCTGTGCTGTCCTCCTAGCCTAGCTAGTAGGCGAGTCCTAGCTAGAGGGCTCTGAGCAGCCTCCGATGCCATCATCCCTTCCGCTTTGCTTCCAGTCTTTCTGGCTTCCACCGCTTCCTGGGTACTTAATTCTTGCATCTGGTACTCGGCTGGAGCTCCTTGCACCCCACCCTTCGCGCCCCCCTCATTTTTGTGTTGCAGCTGGTACCGGATGACAAGAACGAAATTCAAATTGAACGAATTTTCGAGTCGGGCGCGGCAAATTCGCGGAGGGAACCCTCTCTAGCTTGCAAATTGCAATTGGGGGGCGGCGTCGAAGCTCGCAGGGAACGAGCGAGCGAGAAGGGAAGGCGGCGCAGCTGCAGACGAGGGGGGGCAGGGCCGCGGCCAGGGCGTCGGCGTCGGCGCCGGGGCTACTCGGGGCTGCCGGCGGCGGCGCGGCGCCGGGCGGCGATCTGCGCGGCCAGGGACCCGAGGGACCCCTGCAGGGGGTGCACGTGGGGCCGCCCCGCCGACGCCGAGGGCCCGGGGCCGCCGCGCGGGCGGCCGCCGCCGGCTCGAGGTCGGCGCCCGGGCGGAGGAGGGACAAGACCTCCCGGGCCTTCCCGGCGTGCGTGACCTCGAGGGCGGTGCGCAGCCGGCCCTCCATCTCCTCCACCATCCGCCCCACGTTCGCCACGTGCGCCGCGCTGTCCCCCGCCGCCGCCTCCTGCTCCGCCCGCCGCTCCAGCCGCGCCGAGAGCTCCACAGGCGCCCCGCCTCCCCCGCCCTCGCCCTCGCCCCGCCGCGTCTTCAGCCACAGAAGCAGGCTGCTGCTGAGCCGGTACTTGGAGGCCCCGCCCTCCGCCGGCGTCACCTGCGGCCCGCCCGCTCGCCCCGCGCCGCGCCGCGCTGCCCCGCTCCGCCCCAGGGCCCCGGGCCGGCCGCACCTCGACCACGTGGGTTGCGTCCCAGACGCCCTCGCTCAGCTGCCCCGCCCGGCTGTCCGCCGCTGCCGGCCGCCCGCCTCGGCGCGGGGCGTGGGGCGGGGCGGGCGGGGCGGGGCGGGGCCCACGCACCCTTCCGGAAGAGGACGGCGACGGCAAAGCCTGTTTCTAGGTCCCAAAAATAGACCGACGACGCAGCGTTCCCGTAGTACCTGCCGCACTCGCTCAGCGCCAGCGGCGCCGGGGGCGAAGGCGAGGGGGCGGCGCGGGCGGGCGGGCGGCGGGGGCGCGGGGCGGGCGGTGGCGCTGGCGCCGGGGCGGGCGGGAGGCCGGGGCGCACATCTCGCGGTACGAGTCGAAGAGCTCGTTGGCGCCCACCTCCACCGCGCGCAGGCGGGCCGACGGCACGGCCCCGTCCTCCAGCGGCGGGAAGTATTTGTTCGACCAGGGCGACCTGCGCGTCTCCCGCGCGTCGGCGGGCGCTCGGCGGTGCCGGGGCCGCGCGCGACGGACCGGTACGAGTCGCCGTCCCTGTTGTACTCGCAGAGGACGAACTCGCGGTTGGCCTCCGGGTCGAAGCGCACCTCGAGCGGCTGGTCTATCCTTTCCAACAGCTGCAGGAGAGGGCGAGGGCTTAGCGCGGCGCGTTCAGGGGGCCAGGGCGCCGAGGGACGGCGTGGCATCCGGAGCGCCCGGGTCAGGTCAAGCTGAGCGCTATGCGGGCCTCGCGGAGATCGTGCACGTTGCCTACCTCTTCTGTGAGATCAGGCCTCAGCTCGATAACGCGCTCGAGGTTGCGGCGGGTGTTCGCGGGCGGGAGCCGTCGGAACAGGTCCACGGCAGCCTGAGCGCCGCATATTAGTTTCATCGCAGCATGCGCTCTGCGGTCCTCGCACCTCCAACGGCGTCGTCATGGCCACCCAACGCTCGAAACCAGCGTCCCGGTACCCGTCCAGGCGGTCTCAGTGTCCCGCCCCCTCATGCGCGACAGGCTGGCGAGCCGCAGCAGCACTCTACCGCCGGGTGGGGCAGGAAGGGGCGTAGAGGATGCCCCGCCGGCCCACTCGGAGGAGCACTTCGACCGAGTTGAGGTCGAATCCCCGCGGCTGCACACGCCGCACATGCCGCCGAGTCCATCGGGACCGCTGGCCCCGCTGCGACGCCTAGCCGAAGAGCTCCAGGCAACCCTCGACGGGCCCGTCGGCCAGCGCATCCGCCTCGCCGTCCAGGGCGCCGTCGCGGTGCGTGCAGAACCGCGCATGCGGTCCTCGCGCTAAGACGAGCGCCCGGCAGGCTGCGGTCGTCGGTGTGGTTCTCGCGCGGGTCGCGCAGACGACCGCCCAGGAGCCGCGGGCGGCGGCGCTGGTGGGCCTGGCGGTCTCACTTGGATGTGCCTGCGCACTCTCCGCGTCCCTGCGCGCGGTCCGGTGGGGCGCCGTCGCTTCGGGCCTCCTCCTCCAGTACTCGCTCGCCGCACTCTGGCTCCCCTCCGCGCCCCAGCGGGCCGCCCTCGACGCCGTCGGCGCCGCCGCGCGCGGCTTCCTCTCCTTCGCCGACGCCGGCGCCCAGTGCGTCCCGTTCGCCCGCCCGCCCGCCCGCCGCGTCGACCGCGCCTCACCCAGCCCGCAGGTTCGTCTTCGGGGCCGCATTCCACGACTTCTATTTCGCCTTCCGCGTACTCCCCGTCGTCATCTACATCTCCGTGCGGCCGCCCCGCTCGCGCCCCGTACCCCGACCCCGAACCGCCCCGGCCCGCAGGCGTGCCTCTCCGTCGCGTGCTACGTGAAGCTCGTACCCCGCCTCGTCTCCGCCTCCGCATTCGTCCTCCGCGTCTGGATGGGCGTACCCCCCGAGCTCGCCCACGCCGCCGCCTGCCCCGTCTTGTGCGCTGCCCCTCATCTCCCGACCGCCGTACCCCTCCTCACTCCACTCCCCCCTCCTCGCCTCCCCCGAGCAGCTTGAACGGGGCCGACGTGGCGGAGCTGCACGGCCCCTCTCTTCACCGCATGTCCCCCGTCCACCTCCACGCCCTCGTCGTCTGCCCCCCTTTCTTTCTCCCCCCCCCCCTCTTGACGTGGTACCCCAGGCGGGGGCGTACACGGCGCCGTCCGTGGCGCTCTGGGCGGTCTTTATCGCCCTGGGGGCTCCCCCGGGACACGTCCTCCTCGCCACACTTGTGCGGGCGTACCCCTCCCTTCTCCCCCCTCCGCCCCTTACGCGTACCCCTCCCAGCTGTCCGCGGCCGCATCTGCCACCGTGCACCAGCTCGTGTGCCCCGCCGTCGCCGATCCCCCACTTCTTCCCCCGGTACCCCCCGCCCAGCCGCCCCCCGCCTTCCTTTGAACGCCCCGCCCGCAGCCCGCCACGGAGGGGGGTACCGAGCTGGAAGAGCTCAAGGAGGGTCTCGCGGCGGGCGGCGCGGGCGTTGGCGCCGGTGCGGCCCGCGCCGGCCTCCCGTCGCCGGCCCCCAACGCCCCCACCCGCAGAGCCCCCGCCGGCGGTGGCGGCGGCGGCCCCGTGGCAGCCGCCCGCTCCGCTCGCGGCCGGCGTGAACGTAATCGACGCCGCCTCGCACGGGGCCCTCCGGGGTACGCTTTCCCCGCCATTTCCCCCCTTCCCCCCCACCTTCCCCCCCCCCAAAAAAAAAACAGCGGCGTCTGACGGAGGCGGCGGCGGCAGGGCTGGAGCTGTGCGGGGCGGTGGGGGCCCCTTTACTCGCCCTCCTCGCTCTTCTCTCCCTCGTGGATTCGATCCTCGGCTCCGTCGGCGGCTGGTTCGGCTTTCCGTCCCTTTCCCTCGGCACACTCCTCTCCTACGCCCTGTATCCCCTCGCCTGGGCTGTCGGCGTACCCCCGCCCGACTGCCGCACCGTCGCCGAGCTCCTCGGCTACCGCACGGTCCTCAACGAGTGCGGTACCTCTCCCCCGGCATCCCCCTTCCCCTCCAAACCCCGTACCCGCCCCAGGATCGTGTCGTTCGGGCGCCTCGGCGCGATGGGAGCGGGCCCCACGACCCTCGGCCCGCGCTCCGCCGCCCTCGCAACCCACGTCCTCTGCGGTGCGCCGCCCCCTGCCCTCCTCTTCCCTTCCTTGTCCCGCTTGAGACCGCGTCCGTCCCGCAGGCTTCTGCAGCCTGGGCGCCCTGGGACTGGCCCCCGCCGCCCTGCTCGCCGCCGCCGACGCGGCTCGGACCAAGGACGGCCCCGAGGCCGCCGCTGCGCCCCAGGACCCGACCCTAGCGCCCCGCGTCGCCCGCGCCGCCCGCCGCGCCCTCCTCTCGGCCCTCCTCGCCCGTCTCCTCGCCGCCTCGATCGCCGGCACCCTCCTCTAGACGAGATCCAGGCCTCTCCTCGTCGCGCACGCCGCTCGAATTTCAAGCGCGCCTTCTATTTCGCGCTTCCTTTCTTCTTCTGAAACTAGCTGGGCTCGCCCTCGGAGGCGGGGCCGGAGCGGGGTATCGGGAGGGGCAGGGCGGGCCCCGCCGAGCAGTCGACGGTGAGCTCGGGGAACGCGCGCCGCGTCTCGGAGAGGAGCGGGGCGAGCAGGGCGGCCTCGGAGGGCGGCAGCGGGCTGTAGGAGATGCTGCGGAGGATGCGGCGGCCCTCGCAGGCGGCGCGGAGGAGGGCGCCGATCCCCGCCGCCGTGAGCGCCGGGTTGCCCCGCACGTTGAGGGCCACGAGGGAGCCGCTCTCGCGGACGGCGTCGGCGAGGGCGCGGGCCCCCGCGTCGCCCATCCCCACGTTCGCCACGTGCACCGCCTCCACCTGCCCGAGCGCGTCAAAAAGACCGCTCGAGCTAGGCTCGAGCTGAGGGCGGGCCGCTCGAGCTAAGCTCCTTGGGCTAAGCTGAGCCAAGCTTAGGGGTAAAGCCTTAAGAGCTCGGACTGCTTCGAACTTGAACATTGAGCGCTGAGGGGGCCGCTAAAGCTTGAGCTCGGGCTCGAGTTCAAGCTCAAGCTCCAGCTAGAGCCGCTGAGCTCGAGCGCTCCCAAGATCTAAGCTCGAGCTTGGGCGCCAAGGGGGGATCTAAGCTCGTCTGAGCTATACTCCAGCTAAGAGCCGCTCCAGCTAAGCTCGGGCTAAGCTGAGCTAAGTCTAGGCGTGCAGCCTTAGAGCTCGGACGCCCTCGAACTCGACGCACGGTGAAGTTGGAGCGGAGGGCGGCGGCGAGGGCGGCGACACCCTCGTCCCCCAGCGGGTTGTCGTAGGCGTAGAGCTCCCGCAGCGCCGCGTTGCACCCCAGCACGCGCCCCAGCGCCTGCGCCTGCGCAGGCGATTGGGGGGGGGGCGGGAGGGAGGGCGGCGGCGCAGGCGCGGCGCACGCGCTTGCCGCTGGCGGCGGCGGCGCCGGCGTCGCCGACGTCGAGGGCGAGGCAGGCGGCGAGCTCGTCGGCCTCGCCCCCGTTGGCCTCGGCGTAGAGCTGCGAGAGGCCGGCGGCGGGGTCCAGGCTCCGCGCCAGCGCGCGGGCGCCCTCGGCGCCCACGCCGTTCCGCGCCACGTTCAGCTCCCGCAGCGCCGAGTTGTCGCGGAGGGCCTCGGCGAGGGCCGCCGCGCCCCCGTCGCCGAGGCCGCAGTGGTAGAGGTCGAGCGCCCGGAGGCGCACGTTCGCGCGGAGGGCGGCCGCCAGGTGCGCCCCGCCCTCCTCGCCCAGCTCGTTGTGCGCGAGCCGAAGCGTCGCCGTCTGCGGATCGGATCGGAACGGGGGCACCGGCGAGGCGGCTCGGCAAGGCGAGGCGAGGGGAGCGCAGGCGGGCGGGCGGGCGGGCGAGTCGGGCAGACGGACCGTGCGGTCGGTGCGGAGGGCAGCGGCGATGCGCGCCAGGGACGCCGGGTCGACGCTGTTCGGAGGGGCCGCTACCACCTGCCACCGCCCGCCCCGCCCCGCCCGGTGAGCGCGGCACGGCGGGGGGGCACAGGGAACGAAGCGCGCCTTGCTCGCTCCCGGAGGGCGGCCCCTGCTCCGCCCGCTGCCGCTGCCGCTGCCGCTGCCTTTGTCGCCCGGCGTCGCGGCCGAGAGGCGCCTGCCGGAAACAATTGGGCTGGACGGGCGCGGCGCGGCGCACCGGGGCGGAAGGGCGCACTGGCTCGTGAGGGGACCGTCGGACTGGGGACTAGGGGCCGCCGCCGCCGCCGAGGCGCGCCGCCTACCGAAAATTTCAGGGGGGGTTGGGGAAGAACTTTTTTGAGAGGGGGTACGGGGACCTGGAAGTGAGGGCGGAAGCGGAGGAGGAGGCGGCGCACTGGCTGACGAGCTCCTCGAGGGTGGGGCCATGGCTCCTGCGCGAGGGGCGCCGGTGGGTCAGAGGCGGCGCTAAGTGACGAACGGGCCGGAGAAAGGCCGAGGGGCGCGCCGGCGGGAGGCGGAGGCCGTTCGGGGCGAGTCGGGGGGCGATTCGTCGCCGGCGTCGGGCTCGGGGGAGGGCTTGCTGGGGCCCGGCCCGGCCGGCTGCGGCAGGGGCACCGGGGACGACCGTACAGAGCTCAGCGCCCGCCTGCGGCCGCTGTAGTCGGAGGGGGCGGAGGGGGCGTAGGGGGCGGAGGGGTTGGGCAAGACCTCGGGGGGGTAGAGGGCGCCGGGCTGCCCTGCGGGGTAGAAGCGTCAGGGGCGCGGTTGGGGGGTGGGCGGGGCGGGGGCGGGCGGACGCGGAGTGAGGGGGAGCGCTCGGGGCTGAGCGAGGCAGACCCGGTCGTCCTGTCGCCCCGCAGGCTCCGCAGGCGTGCGGCGCCGCCAACACTCCCGTCGCGCGGCCGGCGGGCGCCGCGATCCGAGCGGCGGCGGGAGGAGTCGGGGGAGGGGGAGGAGCCGGACTCGTCCGGGGACGACCGGGGGCCGCCGGGGGCGGCGCCGACGCCGGCGCCGTCGTCGGGTAGCTCGATCGGCTGAAGGCGGTGCGGCGGGTGCAGCGGCGGCGGCGTGGGGGACGCCGGCGGCGGGAGGGCGCGCAGCTGGGGCGAGAGGCGGGGCGGGAGCGGGGCCCGCGAGGAGGGCTCCAGAGGGAGTGTGGTGCGACGGATTCGGCCACGCGTGACGGGGAGGAGACCTGCTGGGCGATGGGCGGCCTGCGGGGCGCGGCGGGCCGGCGGGCCGGCGTCGGCGCAGGCGCGGGCGGGCGGGCGGGCTGGCGCGGCGGAGGCGGCAGGGGCGGGGTCGCACAGTACGAGGGTGCCAAAGGTCGGGCCCAGATCGGGGGGTAGAAGTGACGCAAGCCCCATGCCGGGCCCGAGCCCTGCGTGGCTCTCGGGGCGCGAGCCGCCCGGCGAGCCGGCTAGGCTGCTAGCCGCAGACGAGTCGGCCGACGCGCGCCGGCCCCGCCCCGCCGGCTTCGGCGACCTGCCCGCACCGGGATCACGCTCAGCCGGCGCCACGTGCGAGAGCTGCCGCGCGCGGGCAGGGCGGGGCGGGGCGCGCGCACTTGGACGGGGAGCGCGAGCGCGTGAAGGGCGAAGACTGCACGGCCAGCGTGGTCCGACGCGGCGGCCCGGCCTTGACCCGCTCCAGTGCCTCGGCGAGTACGCCCGCTCCGCCCCGCGCATCAGCTGCGAGTCGGTCAGCAGCTCGCGGGCCGGGGTTGTGGTCGATCGAGCTGCCACTCACCGCTCTTCATCGCGCGCGCAGCTCTTCGCACGCACTAGCTTCCAACGTGTCTGGATTCGCAGCGCTGCGCTTCGCGGCCAGGGTCCGGGACTCGCTCCGCTATTGCATGAGCTGGCGCTTCGGCGGCTTAAGCTTGCTCGGTCGAGCCTTCGAGGGCGCGGCGGCCCAGAAGATGTCCAGCTAGCAGTTCGTAGCCAACTGATGAAATACGAGAATTCAAAGGGATCGGCGCGTGTCCCCAGCACGGCGGGCTCGAGCTCGAAGTCGATTCGATCGGGATTGGTCGGAACGCAACAGAACTAAGCTGCACTCTACAAGCTTTTCTTGAAAGCCCGGAAGTTGCCAGGAAGCAGGCCGAAAGGTGATGCCGTATTTGCTCTACCCAACCAACCGGGGTACAGACGCCTCGTTCAGGGACCAGGAAACTCGCCCGCACGTCCAATCCAACGTCAACATGTCTAACCCGTGCGACATCCCCTCTGTCTACTCGCCCGCGAAGGAATACGGACCGTGCAAGGAGGAGGTGCGGAGCGTTACGTTTGTTGCTTGCGTCTCCGGCTGACCGGCTGCGTTTCCGATCCGCAGCTGATCGACACCCCCGCCGATCTGTGCGTTCTCCACCTTCCCCGCTCGTCCCTGTCGCCGAGCCTTCGACAGGGAGAAGACGCTCGCTGAGTACGCCGACCGCATCTTGGACGGCGAGTGCGCACTTGTGTTTCTTCGATCCGAAATGACTCGTTCTCTGTTTTTCGGGCCTCCCCGCGGCGCCCTGGCTGGGCCGAAATAGTCTTAACTGACCGGGATTTCCGAAAACGGCTTCCGCCCTCCTCCGGCCACCAACGTACCTGTGATGCGCGCAGCACCTCGATCTGCAACTATTTCAAGTTCGAGGAGATGCCGGACGACGACGCTGCCTACTTCGTGAAGAGCTACAAGCAGGTGCGCATGCGGCGCGCCCGCGCCCGCCCGCCCGCGCGCGGCCCGGCCGATCGCCCGCACTCGCAGCTCTGCAACGTGTACAAGTCGCGCGGCGGCATCTTCAAGCAGGAGGTCCAACCTGCCCCGGACCCTCCCAACGCTGAAGCCTGCCCGCGTCGCCGGCGCTCACTCGCACGGCCCCGCGCGCGCAGGAGGCGGACGCGCAGCAGGTGAACGAGGCTCTGGCCGGCATCGACGGCGAGGAGTTCGTCGCCGTCGCCGCCGCCGACGCCGTCGGTCCGCCCGGCGCCGGCCCGCCAATTGCAACGCTTGCGCTGTCCGAGCCCGAGCGATCAAATCTGACCGCCGGCGCCCGCCCGCGCTCTCGCAGAGGTCGACACCGCCGCCGACGCCGAGGTCAGACCGACCCCAGCCCCGCCCCGCCCATGGCCGCCGCTGAGGCCTTTCGCCGCAGCTGTTCGAGGTGGAGGCCGACGAGACCCTCGCCTACCTGTGAGGCCTCGAGGCTCCCTTAGACCCCGGCCCGCGCCCGGCCGGCAGCCAGGGCCCCGGCCCCGTCCCTTGGGCCGGCGGCCCCGCGCTTGTTTAGAGAGTTGAGTTAATGCGATTTTTTACGCGTTTGACTTGCCCTGTACGCCTTTCTGGCCGCCTTACACGTTTCGCGGGGAGGGGAGCCGTGGGAGGAGGGAAGAGCACGGGGGTCCGCCGGCGCGGGGGGGGCAGGCGGGGTTGGTGAGATCAAATGTTGGAGCCCGGGGGCCCGTTGACGGCAGCGGCGGGGAGCCAGCGGCGGAGGATGTGCACGGCGGGGCGCGCCGTCGCCGGCGGGGCGTCCACGTGCAGCACCAGCCGCGCCGCTGCGCCCGCGAGCGAGCGTGAGAAATGCGAAGGCGGGGGAATGGAGGGCGTGCGGGGCGCGGGGCGCACGGGGCCGGCGGCCCGGGGCGAGGAGGGCGCCGAGGGCGGCGAGCGGGGCGATGTCGAGCTCGTCCTCCACCCGCATCCGCAGCCGAGCCTGCCGCCCGTCCGTCAGGCGGGCGGGCTGGAGGGCGGAGGACGGGCGGGGCGGGGCGGGCCTCCTGGAGGGACGAGCAGGCGGCGAGGGCGGCGAGGGCGGCCGGCGAGGGGACGCCCCGCACCGAGGCCGACCAGCGGCGCAGGCAGCCGCGGGCGGCCCCCGCGAGCGCCGCAGCCGCCTCCCAGTTCAAGGCCGCCCGGTCGTACTCCGTCGCACCCTGCGGCGGGGCGGCGGCGTGAGAGGCCAGGGGCGAAGGCGGGAACAAGGGCGAGCGGGGTACCATGATTGTGAGGTCGAGGGCGCGGAGGGCGGGGGCGGCGGCGACGGCGCCGGCGAGGGCGGCGAGCGGCTCGGCGGCGCCGTCGCCCGAGGCAGGCACGCAGAGGGCGAGGGAGAGGTCACGGAGGGCGGTGGGCCGCCCCAGGGCCGAGGCCGCCTGGCCGCTCGCGGGGTCCAGCCGCAGCGAGAGGGTCTCGAGGCGGGCGAGGCGGCCCAGGGCGGCCAGGCCGGGGGCCGGCACGGCGCAGGCGAGCCCGCGAGGTCGACCCGGCGGAGGGAGGCGCCGGCGGGG
Organism: Cyanophora paradoxa; assembly: GCA_004431415.1. NCBI lineage: Eukaryota > Glaucocystophyceae > Cyanophorales > Cyanophoraceae > Cyanophora > Cyanophora paradoxa. The sequence goes on along the minus strand of QPMI01000188.1, from coordinate 30,458 downwards.
CCGGCGGCGAGGGCGGCGAGGCCCTCCCGAGGGCCGCCGCGCCGTCGCGGGGGCCGGCGGCGAGGCGGAGGTCCCTAAGGTCCGGCAGGGCGGCGAGGGCCGCGAGCGTCTCGCCGGCCGCCGGCGCCTGCGAGAGGTGCACATCCAGGGTCTGCAGGCGCGGCAGCGAGGCGGCCGCCGCCGCCGCGTGCGCCGGCGTCAGCTGCAGCGTCCGCGGCAGCTGGAGGGACTCGAGGGCGGGGAGGAGCGAGAGGGCCTTGCGCCAGCGGGCGGGCGGGAGGGCGGCGTTGGCGACGGCCGAGGAGAGGTGCGAGAGGGCGAGGCCGCGGAGCGGGGCGCAGGGCGCGAGCGCCAGCGCCGCCCGCAGGAGCAGCTCCTCGAGGGGGAGTACCTCCGCCGCCCGCGCCGCCCGCTGCTCCTCCTCCGTCGCTGAGGAGCCGTGGGGGGCGGGTCAGAGGCGCGGCGCCGCCGAGGAGGCGAGAGGAGAATTGATTAAGGAGAGGAAAGGGCCCGCACGGTAGTCGAAGAGCTCGAGATAGACGGACTCGAGGGGCTGCCGCACGCAGGCCGCGAGGAGATCCACAGCCTGCGCCGCCGCCTGCGCCGCCGCCTGCCGCGCCCCCACCGGCCGCTCCAGGCGGCCCCCGGGGCCCGCCACCGACGGGCAGCGCCCGTCGATCCGCACAATCAAGCGCTTGACGCCGCTCAGGCGGCCCGACGCCACGCGCTCCGCGGCCCGCTTCATCGCTGTCAGGCTCCCGCCCTGTGCGCCCCTGTGAGGGGTACGCGCGGCGGGGCGGGGCGGGGCGGAGCGGCGCGCCTGGAGTGCGCTCGCCTCCAGGACAAGGCGGTCCCACTCGACGCCGCGCAGGAGGCTGGCGAAGCGGCGGGAGACGCAGCCGAGGGGCCCGCACGCCAGCGGCCCCACGCACGCGAAGATGCGCTGCACCAGCGCGTCTGGGAGCACGTCGAAGTGGCTCGGGCCGGCCGGGGCGGCGGCGGCGGCGGCGGCGGCGGCGGCGGGGCCGGGTGCGGCGGGGCCCACGCGGCGGGGCGCGAGCGCCGGAGGACGGAGACTTCGGAGGAAGGCGAGGCGGGCTCGGCGCGGAGGGAGATCTCAACCTGCGCGCCAGGGGCCGTCGGCCTCGGCAAGCGGCGGGCGGCGGGCGCGAGGTGCGCACCGCGTCGCAGTCTGAGTCGCCCGATTCGATGTCGGCGGAGCGCGCGACGGGCTCCGCGCGGACGCCGCTCAGGGCCGCCTCGAGCGCCGGCGCCGTCCAAAGGTCAAACTCCGAGTTGCGCTGCGCGCGGCGTCGGGACCCGCGCGGCGCGAGAGGAGCGCCCAACGGACGGACCGGCTCGTCGGTCTCGACGGCGCTGCAGGGCGCCTGGCGCCGCGCGCGCGTCGACCGCATCCGCCCGCGGTCCCGCGCGTCCGGCCTCATCCGCTTCGCCCCGCTCGCTGCCGTGGCGCCTCCGGAGGAATTCGAACCAGAGCCGCCCGCGCCGCTGCTGCCCCCGGCGCTGAAGCTGCCGGCGCTGCTGCTCCCGGCCACGTCCGCGCCCGAGAGAGGCGGGGCCGAGCTCGCAGGCGGCTGCGCCACGAAGTTGAGGGCGACGGGGCTGACGCTGTCCATGTCCAAGAGGGCGGAAGAGAGGAGCATCCCCGCACTGGTTGCCTGCGCTGCCTGCAATGGCGCGACCTGCCCGGCGAAGCGAACGCGCGTGAGGGGGCGAGGAGAGCGCTGCGGGGGAATAAGGAGATCACCGCCGCCACGTGCGCCTCCGGGCGATCAAGAGGCTCGAGAGATGGCCGGGAGCGGCGAGGCCACTGGCTCCCAAAGCCGTGCATGCTCTCAATCAGTGGGTGGAGGGTTGTGAAGTCGTTTATGCGTCTACCCCCCGGTCCTCTTGACAAGTCTTGTTTGGAGCTTGATCAGCGCTCAGCAGCCGCGGGGAGCGAGGCAAGCCGCACGAGCGCTGAGAGGAGGCCCGTCTTCGCTCGTCTTGGCAAGATCGGTGCGAAGCGAATGTGGCTCCCTAGGCCTGCCCGAATCGTAGCCGCGCTCGGCTCGTACGCTGCAAAGCGTTCTTAGTGGTGTGGGCGAGTGATTGTCAGCTGTCGCCATTGCACACAAGCGACGCGCCGACCTGGGCGCTCTAGATCTCGCGTGCACGGCCATCCGCTGACGCCCCCTAGCCCCTCGCTAGCATGCAAAGCCCTCCCCTAGCGATGTCGACGTCGATGCTCCAGCCCGCGGCCGGCCCCGCGCGCGCGGTCGGGCGCGCGCCGGCCGCGCCGCGCGCGCCGCGCCGCGGCCGCGGCCGCGGCCGCGCGCGGTTGCGCATGCCCGTCGCGCGACCTTGAACGTTAGAAGCGGCCGCGCGCGGTCGCGCGACCTTGAACGACATACCCGCAGATACTAGATTCTGATCGCGATCGCGATCGGGCTTCGACGTCGACCGGGCCGGGGCTGGCTGAGCCTTGGCCTGGCTCCAGAACTAGTACTAGAACTAGTTGCTCAGGTGCACATGCACACGCTCGCGAGTATGTACATGCATATGGCGCCCTGCCCGGACCGCAGCCGCGGCCACGGCCCCGATCGGTCGAATGCAGTCGCCGCGTTCACGATCGTAGCGCAGATCTAGACCTAGGTTCGAGGACGTTGCCAAGCCCCGCGTGCACGTGCTAGTGGCAGGCGGCTGGCAATTGCAAGCTCATAAGCCTACGCCTTGAAGGGCAGTGCTTCGCGTTGCCCCTGAGTCTCAGAACGACCTCGAGCTCTTCGGCCCGGCCCATCGAATATCGACAACTGCAAGCACGCGTGCGTACTCCATCTTGCCAAGCTTAAGGTCATGACGCTTGCGGTCATGCGCTTGCGGTCAGACTGTCAGCTCCGCTCCATGGCGCAGCGGGCGCCAGCTATGGCCGGTCAAGCATGCGCAGCATCGATATCAACGCGGCCTGGTATCTCGCGGATGAGTAATGGCCGTTTCAAAGCTCGTTTCAGCTGGCATCAGCGCGACGTGCGTCATCTTTTTCATGCCACGTGCACGATATCGATATCGCGGGCGATGAGTTTTGCTGAGTTTGCTTTGAATATGCATATATATATACAGATAACGATGACAGGCGACACGGAAGAGGTCCGCGCCGCCGATTGCAAGTCGCGTTTCGCAAGTATCTGAAACGTGCACGTGAACTCGAGCTCACCACTTCTGCACGCATGTGCACGTGCACAGGAAGCGACCAGAATCCGGGACCGCCTCGCGATCATATGCAGATTTGTTGACAAGAAGGCGGGATGGGAGCCCTTGCGGCACTCCATTCGTCATTATCCCCTTTCAGGTTCGAAACCAATTCTTCTACATTTACACGATCTATCATCTCTCGCTGTGCAAATGATATGCAAATGCATGTGCCCAAATGCATGCTGACTTTTGCTTCTTTCTTTCAGAGTACACAGAAGAGAAGTTCTACGTCGCTTTGAATGAGAATAAACTCGAACTCCCAGAAGATCTATCCGTAGACGAAGATTATCGCGACAAAGTGCTGGCCTTCTTCAAGCGGTACCACTCAAATTCGCCTTCGCAGGTCTGATCGATATTATGAATTCGATAGCGCGATACATTACTAGTCCGCGATAGCATGCGCAAGGAGCAGCTCTAGATCTGACCATATGCATGCGCACGGAATATATCAATCGGTGCACGTACGTGCCGCAGGAGCCTACAACGAAGGAGACGATCGACTTGGATGTCGATGAAACGATCGAGGGCGCTGAGCGAGCTCGAGAAGACGAAGAAGACGAGTACGAAGACGACTCGGATGAAGGAGACGGAGGATCCGGAGATGAATCTAGCACCAAATCTGATCATGAAGACGACTTGAGCTCCGACAATGAAGAGGAGGAGCTCGAGCCTCGAGCTCGTCGTCCGTCGACGTTGCGGGGTCGGCGTCGAAAGACCACTAGCACGTCCGGCTTCCACGGAGTCACACGGAAGAAGGGCAGCTGGCGCGGGAGCTTTTTGTGGCGCGAGCATTCCTTCTGTGTGCAAACGGCAACTGCTGAGGTTCGCGCCAACCTTTGGCTATAGCGCGCGTTTATCTATTATTTTGCGACACCGCGATATCGATCGTTTGACTGCTCGCAATCGTTCGCGCGCATGCGCGTGCGCGTGTGCAGGAAACGGCCCGGTTTCGCGACCGAGCGATTATCTGCTGTCAGCGCGTCGACAGAGAAGCGGGCATCCCCGAGTCGGACTGCGTTTCGGACGACAAGCTGAACTTCGATCGGTCTGGTGTGCATGCATTGCACTAGCGCTGCAGCTGTCTATGTTTTCGGCAGGGCGCAATTTTAACTATATTCACTTGAAATCATTCCCCCATCCATCACATCAACTTAAAGAACATCACATCCATATGACATCATTACATTTACACAATTATGACCGTGCAGAGTACGAGAAGGAGCAGTTCTACGCCGATTTGGGGGCTGGCAAGCTGGAGGAGCGCCTCAAGCGCGAGAGCGCCACAGACGAAGGCCGTCGCGCTGCGATTCGCGAATTCATACGCGACTGTGTGCGTTCATCGAGCACGCCTTAAGGCGTATATATCGCCGAAGCTTTGTGCAAATTCTTAGAGATTGACGTATAGCCGCTTCGAGCCGGCAGCTTCAGGTGCAGCTGGATTCGGAGAGCGGCGATCGCGATGGCTCCGGTCGGGTCGAAAAAGGCGCGCCTGCGGCCGCGCATGCGCAGCGCTATATATATGCGTGTATACGTGTATGTGCGCACGTATGCGTGTACTAATATTAATGTGCACGTGGTAGCCTATAGATTACTTGCGCTTTATAATTAGCCTCCTGCAGCTTTGAATTTGATTCATTGACATTCGCCGCAGGATGTGGATACAAAGGGATGCGGGTCATGATCAGGAAGCGTACGCGTTCTTCAAGTGGCTACTTCAATTGGAGGGGCAAGCATTTCACCACGCCAGTCTCTAACACGCTCGAGGTGTGCATGCGCATGGCCGATTTGTGCTGTATACGTAGTTCTAGATCGATATCTGTATAGATATAAAATGCGAGGCTGACTGGTGGGCAGAATTCTACTCGGCTGCGCGATCGCTTCATAATTACGTGCATGCGGGTCGACAAGGCGCAGGGCTTCACGTCGAAGCTGACAGAACAATCGCTGAACTTTCCGGAGAGCGGTGCGTTTCAAATTTGCATCACGCGGGGTTTCTATCGCACGCTTACGTAATCATAATACACGTCCGCATCGATTTCAAATGCAGATTACAAAAAGGAGAATTTCTTCGAGGCGCTGCAGCGCGCTGCATTCTTAGCAAATCTGCCGAAGAGCAAGGATCCCGTAGTCCTCTTCCCGATTGTCCGCAAATTTCTCGCGGATATGGGAGCGGCACCGGCTCCGATGGTGCGCTTGCAATCGAATCCCGCACGCTTTATTATTATCATGAGATCCTTGCTCGCTCAACATCCCTCGCAATTTTCTGAAATCGCGCAGAACCACGACGATCGTGAGGACGCGGGTGCGCGTCAGCGCGCCCGGCGAACCGCTGATGCCGCTGATGATTAATGCTGTACATGTTTATTTATATCGAATTCGACCCGTCACGCAGCTGGAGCTGATCGTGATCGTGATGATGACGTCGATCAGCCCGGCCCACGACCGGAGAAGCCTCCCGCCAAGAAGCAGAGGATCGAAAGGCCTGCTGCACGGCTCGATCGTGAGCCTTCTTCTAGCTCGGGGCGTGCCAGTCACTCCAGCTCCGGGTCCTGTGGCATGCCGCGGCCGGCCACGGAGTCGTACGCGTTGCGATCGGCAGCGGAACCGGAGGCGGCTGCCGGTCCGGAGATATCGATGCATGCGCCCATGGCCACAACCACGACCACGGCGCCCATGGCCGGCTGCACACGCGGTTCGAGCTCCCGCCGCGATATTGATGCGACGTCGACTTCGACGCCGCCGGCCTCGGCTGCTGCTCCATCGTCGAGCTCGAGCTCGAGTTTCAACAGCGCTAGTGCCGGATCCGGACATGCGCATGCGGTATCGATCGCGAGCTCCACATCCGCGGCGCTTACGGCGTCAGCTGCAGCCCCTGCACCTGTACCCGTTGGAGCTCTGGATCCATCCGTTTCGCTGCATCTCGAGGCGCCCGCCACGGCCACGACCGCACCTCCCGAGGCGTCAGCGCAGCCCGGGCCTGCGCCGGGGCTCCCGTCATCTGCAGCTGCACCCTCGGCCGGAGGCTTCGAATCCGCGGCGGCGGGGGAGGTGGCGCCTGCAACGCCCGCAGCGCTAGCTCTGAATCCAGTCGCGGGTTTGGCGCGCCTTTCGAATTTGGCTTTAAATCTTCGCGTATAAATAGTGTCCTCGCTGACCGTACCGCAGGTGCTAAAGTGGGGCCCGGAGGAAACCATGGCGTGGCTCGCTGGCCGCTTTGCTCTGAGAGCAGACGGGCTAGTGTGAGCGTTAAAACGTTGCAATTGCTGCTCTAGAATTTTTTATTTACTTTGTGGAACAAGGACTGAAATTCTCAATCGGTTGATTGCCCAGATACCGCGTGCTGCATCGTCTAGCGCTCACTGGTCCCGTGCTGGTGCTCCGCCCGGAGTGCTTTCTGCGGCGGCGCCTGCTGGAAACGCTGAAGGATGAGATTCCGAACGCGGGCAAAAGGGAGGAGGACGCGCTGAAAACTGTACTCGACTCGCTGGATGTCATGGTGCGCCAAATTCAATGATTAAATTTAAAGCAAATTAAAGCTGTCTGCGCATGCCCAGCTCGCGAGACATAGAGCTAACATAAAGCCAGGTGCCTCCTTAATCTCGCCTTCCTGATATCGATGCTCTGCAGGTGGAGATGCTGGTGGAGGAGGCGAAAGAGGGCGCGCCCGACGAGCGGGCGCGCAGGGAGATCGACATGCTCTTCGCTCGCCGCGCCAAGGAGATCTCCGCTGCAGCTGCCGGCGCCGCGCCCCGCTAGCGCTGCCAGGCTGTCCATGTCGGCCCGGGGCCTGGGGGCAACTGCTGGAGGCTTAGCCATAGACAGCGTGATGTAATTATAGCTCCTGGCGATTCACGATCGACCGCGAGCATCAATTGCAATATTCAATTAGATGTTCTTTTGGGAGCGCTGCATTTAATTATTATGTATAGGGCGCTGTTGATTTGAACAGTACCCCTCGCCTCCTTTCACCATTTCGAGCCTCTCGAGCTCTCTCACACTCTTTTTTGAATGAAGTGCTCGAATTCCCGGCTCGGCGATTCGGACCCAACTCCCGAGTCCCGACTCCCGAATCCCGATCGCGAGTCGCGAGTCGCGACTCAGAAAAAGGACCCAGGTTGACCTTCAGATGAGGAAAAAGCGGGGTGGGGCTGTTTTTGGCGCCTGTCGGCCACAAAAAAACGCCAAGCGAGGAGGCGCCGCTGGCGGAAAACGCCGAGCGTACTACGCGTACGGTAGCGGCCGCTAGAACCTCGCGAGCGAAGCAACAACGAGCGACCACAGCCCTATAGCTAGTCCCGACTCCCGAATCCCGAGTCCGGATCGCGACTCGCGATCGCGAGTCCGGATCCCCGGGCGCCGGGCCCAGGCTCCCAGCCTCCCGGCCCTCCCCGGGCCCGCCGGCGCGCCGCGGGCCGCCGGGGCCGGCCGGGGGCCCGGCGCGGCCGGGCGGCCCAGCTGCAGCCTGCAGGCTGCAGCTGCGCATGCAGACTCTGAGACTCGAGACTCTGAGACTGACAAGGCCGATTCGATTTAATTGAAGATTATATTTTATTGCGCGCGAATCGACGTGACGCCGGCGGTGACGACGTGCACCTCGCTTCTCGCTGCGCATGTGCATGCGCAGCCGCGCAGCCTCGCAGATGGACACCGAGCCGCCCTGGACACCGGGAGCGGTACGTATACGTTACCCGTTCCGTGACGCCGTGACGCACGAACGACGGTACGAGGCCTAGGTGTGCTAAGTTAAACTGCTAACTTGGTAAAGCTCGCGGTGACTCAGCCTGGCAGTGAATCTACGATACATTAGGATGAATTTCCGAGCGCGCATCATCGCGGCGCATGCGCAGGAGTACTACGGTATTTCAAGGATCCGCAGCTCTTCCGAAGTTCGGGCGCCGAGTCCGCCGACTCGCCGCCGAGTCCCCGTCGACTTCCCGAGGACCCCGACTCGACAGTCTGCAAATCAAAACAAAAAGGAAAAAGAAAATAAAAAGAAAAGAAGAAAGTCGGTTGATCGAAGGGTTTGAAAAGACGGTAACAAGAAAAACTCTCCTCCGTCTCCCGATCGCGAGTCGATTCGACGATCCGATGATCCGATGCACTCGATCCAAGTAGAACTACTGTAAACGAACAAATTTTCGTCAACTTAATTTCGACGAACTGGGTTTTGGTGAATTACCGGCCACAGCTGCAGGCCCACAGCTAGCGCTAGTCTCGACAAAACCCGAAAATCGTGACGAAAATATGGATCGCCAGCATCATGGCATCATATTTTCGTCAACCCCGCAACTGCGAATTCGCCATAGACAGGTCAGCTGCTGGTAGCCTGGTTCCCCTGAACTCCGCATGCGCATGCGAGGACCCGTTCCCGTCGACTCCCAAACTCGACGGTCTGCAAATAAAAACAAAAAAGAAAAAGAAAGTAAAAGCAAATAAAACAGAAAAGCAAAAAGTCGGTTAACGTTGATCGAAGGGTTTGGGTTTGAAAAGCCAGTAATTGATATTTCTGAATTTGAATTGTATAGGTATACGAACACCGGGAATCGATATCCCGCCGTCATCCCGGTCCGGATATCGATATCTAATTATCAATACATCGATTCGAATTCCCGACGGCCGCGCCCCATGTGCTTTTTATTTTCGATTCCCGATTCGAATCAACTGGTACTTATTTTACTACTTAAACTTTAGCACAAGAAAAACTCTCCTCCGACTCCCGAGTCGATTCGACGATCCGAGTCGATTCGACAATCTCCTCCGACTCCCGACTCCCGATGATCCGAGTAGATCTCCTGTAACTGTATGAATTTTTGTCGAGACTTAATTTCGACAAATTGGGTTTTGGTAAATTGCCGGCCACATGTACCGTAGTACAGTCTCGACAAAACCCGAAAATCGTGACGAAATTATGGATCGCCAGCATCATATGCATATTTTCGTCAACCCCGCAACTTCGAATTCGCCATAGACAAGTCAGCTGCTGGTACCCCTGTCTCCATTCAAATTTTTCAATTCACAAGTATCAAATATTCGACTCGGTGACTCTGACTCCGACTCCGACTAGTACTCCCGAGTCCCGAGTCCCGACTCCCGAGTCCCGAGTCCCGACCTCCGAGGCTCAGTCTACGTACCTAAAGATTACCCGCCGTAGTACCCGGTACCCGGTGACCGTACTAGGCGTAGCCGCGTAGTACGGTACGTACTACCTATACCGCGGCGTTGGCTATACGTACTACTGTAAACTGTAAACTGTGTGCACTGTCGTTATTTCGTCGATATTCATCATGATCAGACCCTCGCTTTGACGAATACTAGTATTTGATACTGGCGGGATTATGGGGGGGTACCGTCCCTGCTTCCTAGTCGCGCCGACTCGCGCGACTGCGCGGTCGACGTCCCAGCTCGTCCCTTGACGTCGAGGGCGAGGAGGGCGGCGGGGGGGCTTGAGGATGGGCAAGGGGCGCGGCATCAGAGCCGGGGCGCGGGGGCCCCGGGGCCGCGGAGGGAGCGGGGCGCCCCGGCGCGGGGAGCGCACGAATTCCGATATCGATCGGAGGACGGGGTGCGCGCGGGCGAGGATCCGGAGCGCACGCACGAGGACAAGGCCTAGGGGCGCGGGGGGGGACGGGCGCTGCGGAACTGGAACTGCAGCTGCAGTGGCCGCCGCGAGCCTGCGCGCAAGTCCTGCGGTTATACGTACGTATACTACTGTAAACGTAGGAATCTTCGACAGCGTCTTTATTTCGTTTATATTCGTCAGGCTCGCGGCGACAGCGCTAGGTAGCATACACTTCGGTGAAGTCTTAATTTCGACAATATTATTTTGTGACGAATGCACTGCGGCATGCCGCGCGCGCGGCGCGCCTGTCGCATGTCCTGCAGGCTAGCGCTACCGGTGCTACGCGTACGGTAGCGTCCGGCCGGTGCCACGTACTGCCGTGACGGTACTGGTACGCGGCGTTACGCCGGCGTACTACAGTACCCGACCGCCACCGTGCGCCGCACGGTGCGCGGCGGTGCGCCAACTTCAACCGCCACGGGCCAAGTCATATGCACGTCCCGAGTTCGAAGTCTGCGAGCTCGAGTGACTCAGTGAAGGGAAAAACATTATCGCATTTATTTTTCTTAAAAGCTGCCTGGTCCATTCCGTGAGAGCCGAGTTTTTTTACGGGTGTCCGCATTGGGGCCCCAATTCAATGATTTGGGTGTCCTTGTACATGTTGCTCCCTGTCACACTGTGACTCACTGTTGGAAAAAAAATTTGCTCGGATAGGTCCGGCCAGGCAGGGAGGGGGTTGCCCCCCTCCCCACGCGCCGCTGTTTCCAGCGGCTCGGCCGGACCCTACTGTGACTCACTGTTGGGGGTCCGGAACGTCCGGGTCCAAAAACGTTTTTCAAAGTTTCATCAGAGTTTCGAGGCTCAGAGTCTTCGATGAGGCATGCGCAGGTCCTAAGCTCGATCGATATCGCGAGCCTCGGAGGATTCAGAAATCACTGACGATTACAAGCTATAGCATATAGTCAGTAGTTGTCACTGTCACTCACTGAGACATCCTGGCAGGAATCCGCAGGATCATCGGATCCCAAACGTTCAACCGTTGAACGGTTACACGTGCTCACTGTACATGTACATGTGACTCAGTGAGCTCACACGGTAGTAACGGTACTTGCGACTCTGAGTCGTGAGTAACATTATCAATCGTTAACGTTGAATTACTGTATTACTGGCCATGTTCGCGGTCGCGGCCCGCGAGTACTACAGTTAAAAACGTCAGTTATCGTTTGCCGCAGTGCCGCAGTGCCTCAGTGCGCCTCAGAGTCCCGGAGTCCTCCTGTTGACGGAAATTTACAAGTTGTCGAAAATCCTCAACTTGGCAAGAAGGCTTCAACGCCAGCGCCGGACGCAGCTGCAGCCACAGCTGAGCAGATCTAGAATTGGTTCTCGAGGCATCCGCGAGCTCAAGACAAGAGATCGATCGCAATGAGATCGCCCATGGACAGCTCGCCTCGATCGCGACGCGCGACCGCACGCGCACTCGCGATGCGGCTCGCCGTCGCCTCCATCCTCGTCGCCTGCGGTGCGTCTAGATCTGCGCCGCCAAGTTAAAAGTGCACTCTTGGTGCAGCCGCGGCCGGGATTGTCCGGCCGCTTGCCGTCGTCAAAATCTCACGCACGCGCGCGTGCGGCAGTCGTGGCGGCCCCTCCGGCGAATCCCGACAGCCTCGAGGCCGGCAGTTCCCTGTTCTGCGCTGGGAAGACTTACTCGTCCTACGGTACCTCGACCGTAGGAGTGGGTTCCGCGACACAGTTTTCTGGCATTCTCGGTGAGCGCATATGGGAATTAGTTAAGTGGAAAATTAAATGCATATGCATGTATACGGTTACTTATGAATAGGTCGAGAAGAGCGTCGGAAACCTTGCGCTCACCGTGGCACATGTGATCGTGTATCGTGCAGGAATGGCGTACTCGACCTTCGATGACAGCTTGTACGTCAGCGGTTACAACGGCATTTTTCGCGTGGACAGCACATGCGGATCTTCGCTCGTTGCGGGTAATCTTGAAGGTGCGCGCGTTTCACTTGATTTTGTGTCCTCTACTCCTATCTGAATATCTCGCTGACATCAACCGTTTGAATACAGTTAAGTGGTCGGATGGGTTGCCGGCCGCCGGCGCTTCCGCTGTTACAGCCATCGCTGCTACTACTGTGTTCGGGTGCATTAAACGTTCATATATATCTCGTCTTTTCTACGTCATCATGATATATATACGATCGCGAGGGCCGTCACCACAATCTTTCTGCTCAAGAGTCGTCTTGCGTTCGGCGCAGGAACGGGAAGATCAATACTGGCTTGCAGAAAATGCCTCTGGCAGTCGGAAGCGCTTCGAAGCTCTTCTTCCTCGGAGCTGGAGATGGTGGTGGTGGCAAACTGTTTCTCGGCGCCGTCACTCTCAACTCCGATCCCTCTCAAAACACTTTGAAAACCTTCTACTCCTTCAACATAGACGCGTCCGGAACCCCCGCGGCCGGAGCCTCGAGCTCAGCCATCGCCGGTTCGTTCAATAACAATTGCGAAGCATCAGCTCAGCGAAACACTGATGAAACGAATTTATATCACGCCAGGGAATCATTACCTTCCTTCGGCAATCGCGGCGCACGGAGGCCGCCTCTACTGGATCGGCGTTGCGGCGACAGCCGCTGCCAGACGCGGTCTGCTCGCGCTTCCGCTACCTAGCCTGTTCAGCTACGCAGAGGACGGTGGGTTCATTCACTATGCTCTGCTTTCCCCGCACCCGCCACTGCATTATAATTATGTTATTGTACGCTGATCGGCGCGCTTATGCGCATGCTCAACGTTAACAGGCACCGGTCTCCGAACCGATTTCACCGTGGAGGCTGCATCGCTGGGCGGACTTACGCTACCGACGGATAAAAACACTGCCCAGGCCTTTCCTGTCGCGATGACTGTAGAGGACGTCGGCGGTAAACCGATATTCTACGTGAGTATACATTTTTCAGAAGATCTAGATCTGTGATAAAACAGATCTAGACGTCGACTGCGCTATATATATATATATAATTATAAGATCTGTAATAAAAAAAGAATGCGCTCATTTGTCCAATGATGCTCTTTCGCAGGTCGCATTCGGCGGAACCATCACCAAAGTTCGTAATTCTAGATCTGCATCGTATAATTCAAAACTGACATTGAAACTGACATTCAATATTAATCCATGATCATGACCAGATCGATGCGACGGGGTCGAGTGTCACGGGGTCGATCTTCGCGTCCCACGCCTCCTGGAAGTTTCCGATAGACCTTGCCGTTGTCAAGAACGCGTACGCCATGTCGATTCAGATAATTATAAAACCGTTGAACTGTCGTTTCATTTACGAACAATGAACCTCGCTCCTACTCGAAGGTACGGGTACTGGCGGCTCTTGGCGTCGATCTACGACAAAGACGCTACGGGCACCGCATCGAGCAGCTTCATCTTGTCAGTGAATTCCACGGGCGGCGAGGTGGTTGAACAGAGGATCGATTCGGTCACGAACCCGAGGTGATCATGAGCTTCGAGGTTGCTGATAGGCGGCGGCCGGGATCGGGTTTCTGCGTTGCCTACTCCGAACGGTTTTTAATGCATGCGCAGCTCCGCTCACGTCGGCCTTGGATTGACCAGCATCGGTGTTCGCACCAATCCGGTCTTCTATGCCAGCTGGCGCGGAGAAGCACCCACATTGGGCGCCGCATTCGTCTTTGCACACAGGCTGAACGGCACGGGTGCGCGTGCGGCGCACAGCGCGCATAAATATTCATTCGATCGCATCTTCCTGGGCATCGATGTATCCGTGCTTACCGTTTCGCGCATCGCGTACAGTGTACATCCCGACGCCGTCTCCCTCGCCGTCCCCGTCGCCCACTCCGTCGCCCACGCCGTCCCCCTCGCCCTCGCCGTCCCCGTCGCCCTCTCCGTCTCCCTCCGCGCTGGCCACGCCGTCTCCCTCGCCTACCACGTCCCCGGATGCTGCCCCGACACCCACCACGGTCCCCTCGACGACAGACGCCACTCCGACGCCCATGGCGACGCCCAGCCAGCAGCAGCAGCAGAATCAGCCCACACCGGCACCGACTCCGGCCGCCGTGCCGCCGCTGGTGCGGCCCCTCTGATCACGAGCCCCCCTCGGCGTCTCCGGCGTCGACGTCGTTGTCGTTGAAGCCCGCCGCGCCGCGCGCAGTCGTTCATCACCATGAACGAGACGAAGCAGGTCGTCATCGGCTCCTTCACGGTTCGACTTTGAATCCCCTTGTCCGAAAAGGGTCCCCGGCTCCATCGTCTGACGAGTACTGCTTTTTAAATATACAGTTCACCAAAAACGACTTCAGGCTCGACACGGTATCGTGCTTTTTTAAAAGCCGAAAATACACGTGCACCTTGTCCGTGTTAACGTTATGAACGCTCGTGCTTCACCTGGGCAGGACGGGAAAGGCAATGCCGTGTACAGGGTCGACCTGAATCGGACCGAGTTCTCTGCACGGCAGGTAATTGGCAGCTGAACTTGAAGTTGCAAACACATCTGCACGTATGCATGTACATGGCGGCCTGAAAGGGGCTCCGTTTGGCAGACGGGATCCGGCGCGAACGAGTTCATCAGGGTCCCAGTCACCGGCGTTCTGGCGGTGCGCCGGGATGCTTTGATAATGAGGGTTCAAATTACCCTGTCGCGTTTGTTGGGCCGCCAATTTCATATCCGCAGGTCGGGGCCAATGTGGAAGTTTCCATTGTCAGCGTGGACGGGAAGATGGAGCGCCCGGCGACCGAAGAGTCCGTCGTGGCGGAGGGCAGCAACGCGATCCTCCAATTCAGTGCGCCGAAGCTTTCTCCAAGTTTTCATCGATATCTCTACATTGTTGTTCAAATCCAATCTTTCGCAGAGGCCCCGGCACTTGCGCGTCGTCGCCTCCTCCAGTTTGCAGCCAACACCGCCGTAAGCTTTAAGCCAGCACTGCCATTCGGCTCGAGTTCGAAACAGGATGAGCTCATGATCACTCGCACTTTTCCGCAGTACGACCTCCGCATCGATCCGGCCACCGGGGCGCCCGCCTTCGTGCCCATCGTTATCGGCAAGGTTCGCTGTCGTTCAGCCTGGCAGCAGAACGTCCATTTATACATAACCCGCAATCCTTCTTTCAAGTTTAAATTTTTTTTGGTTTCCAACGCTGTGCGCGCAGGCTTTCCAGTGGACGCCGGTTGGAACCAGCGCTTCGGTGCCCTACCGGCCGAATGCTGCAGCGTCCACCTACGCGGTTCGCGAGCTTTTAGCCCCATGCCATCGCTCTCCTGCTCATCGCTTACCCCTGCGCGGTCAGAGCTCGCTTTTCTCGAGCTTCCTCTGCGGCCTCGTGTCCATCGCCGTCGCCCTCGCGCTGCATGCGGCGACCTAAAGCAATGCGTCGATCTCTCGACACTGCCGCAGCGTCGTCGACCGTTGGACTACATTACCTTCAAGGCTTGGCGCCTAGGCGGCCTCAATAAAATAGTGGCGAGCGTCTTAAAGCGCTTCTTCCAATTTTCGCAATTTCGCTTTCGGTTATATAATTAGCAGTAGGATTTTTTTGAAGTATTAGATCGATATCCGTACCACGATCGAGCCATGCCCTGAAATGGGCTTCTCAATCGGTGTATATGTATCGTTCATATGATAGCTAAAGTTTTTCACAGATAAACGTCTCACAGCAACGAAAATTGTACTGTGATCATCACGACTTGGCGATTGACGCCGGACGATTATTATTGCGATTGCTACTAGGCTACTAGCTATAGGCTAGCGCGCTTATAACTAGAGCCCGCGGCCATGGCCAGCTGCAGCATGCGGCATGTGGCTCGCATTGCAAGAACTGTAAAGGTATACTCCCGAGTGCGGCCTCTTCTAGATCTGCAGCTGCCGATCCGAGTAAATGAGCTGAGCTCGAGAGCCTCAGCTGAGAGGACTCGCGGACCCCTGGCCCAGGCTGGGCGGAGGACGTCTGAACCGGCGGGCAGGATGCGGCCTCTTCTAGATCTGCAGCTGGTGGCGCCCGCGGCGGCGGGGTCCCGGCCGTGGGTCCGGATCCGTCCAGTCTGTCGACTTCAGAACACGCGACTGAGATTGAATTTGCATGCGCATGCGCATGCGCATGTGTTTAATTCGGAGTTCCGTGCGCATGCGCATATATGCGCAATATAAATATATATTGTTACAAGCAGGGGGGCAAGCCCCCCCGCACCCCCCCATTTACTGATGACCATGCCATGATGACTGTCGGACATGCAGGAAGAAAGCAATTTACATGCAGACGTTTTCAGGACAAATTAAAAGAATAATCTTCCTCGGCTTCGTATACGTATTCGAATATACAGTCGCGCTACTTAAGGAACGGGTGCTCAGCGGCTTCGAAATAATCACTGTTTTCGCTAGCGCTGCGTACGCGTACGCGTTGACTTCGAATTTACCTGCTGGTCATGATGTGCTCCGTCTGCACAATTGCAAGGATGCGCAGCAGCGCTCAACGGCTAGCTGCATGCGCAGTAGCACTAGTATATACGTACTACGGTATGTACACGGTTGCTAAATAAGCGCAACCGCGGCCGGGTAACGACAGCTCAGCGGCTGCTGCTGCAGGCTGTAGCCTGTAGCTACGTTTAAAGCCTACAGTAGCTATAGCAGTAGAACGTTAACAGCGGCAGATTACCGTAGTACAGTGCACACCGTGGCACGCGTACGTGTTTCCGTTACTTTCCGTTACTTTTCGCTATCCGCCACTTAAGCTGTCCGTTACTTTCCGGAATTTCCGGAAACGTCCGTTATCCGCCACTTCAGTTTTCCGTTACTTCCGTTATCTACCACTTTCCATGCACGCCACTGGCCAGCTTAAACTGCTGGGGAAAACTCGACTCGCGCGGGACCGTGACAGTGGTGACACACGTCAACCGATCGCCAAGTTACGACGCCAACTCGACGCCGAGTCGGATCGTATATATACGTAGTGGTAGTACTGTGGTACCGGTGAAGGGGTGAAGGGTTTTTTTTATTTTTTTTAGAAGTTGCCCGACAGCCTGGCAGCTCACAGAGTCGAGCACAGTCATGACGTTGACTCAAGTGGACGAGTCGTCGTCGCGAGCGGCTGGCCGGCGGCTCGCGTCGCCCCGCGTCCGACGGTCACACGTGCATGCGCACGGTCCGACGGTCACGACGCGCACCGTGGTCCGTGGCGGCGCACCGTGGCACGTACCGTAGTAACCGTCACGGCGTACGGGTCCGACCCGGTCCGTACCGGTACGTACGCCGTGACGCGCGCGCGCGCGCGGTACGCGCGTGGAACGCGCGTAGGCACTGCGACTGCGAACTTCATGCATGAAAATTTCTTTAAAACCTAAACTGATCTTCGATCGATCGATATCGATCCGCGGGGGGGGGGGCAAAATTAAAATTGCCGTTTTTTATTAAATTAACGCGCTGACATTTTGAATTTAGTTTCACTTGGGGGTAATGTATCTGGCGTTCTCGCAGTGGATTTCGAGAATAAGCGCGGTACCTAATATTAACGGCTGGGGGGGACCGTAAAAAGACTTTTGCAGGGTAAGTTCGCACTCTCCAATGTGATTGGCTAGCGCGCGCGGCGTCCTCCCACGCGACCGCGCTCGTGCCCGGCCTCGTTCCTGCAGAACGGAATGTCAAGCATGATGCAAGCATTGACCTCGAACTGGTCTGGCCCGTATATCTGCTCCCTGTGCGTCGCTGGACCCATTTTTGTCCCGGGTGTTGGTGCCTGTTCCTGGATCACCCTTTGGTCGGACGGGACCGGGAGACACGGTTTCGGGGTCCCCTGGGGATGGGCTTTCAGGGTGTACCGCGCGGCCCGGGTTTTGAGGAGGTCGGGGAAACGCGATTTGGGGTAGGGTTGGGCCCAAAGGAGAGGGACAGGGGAAGTGTTTTACCCTTCCCCAATAACTTAGTATGCGTATACGGAGAACTTTGACTGCCCTTTTGCATGTTCTTGATCCCCCTGGTCCGCTTTCGCGCCGTTCCCCTTTACCTCGAGCTCCTTCTCCTCCGCCTCCGCCTCTCCTCCGGGAACGGGAAGCAAGGGGGGAAGACCTTCGGTCTTCTTTCCCCCCTTGCAATTGTTATACGTACGGAGAACTTTACAATTAATTGTATTGCGAATTCCTAGCTAGCTCGAGCTCACGTACGATCTAGATCTATAGATCGAACTGTAGCTTGGATATAAACCAAGGGGAGAAGAAATTCAAAACGAGGAAACTAGAGCAGCAGCACAATGTGGGCGCAAGACCGCGGGGTCAGCTGCAGGCCGCGCGCGCAATGCGCGCCCGAATTCTGCATACGACGGTCTGATGCGGCTTTTCATGATCATGCGCGCAGAACTTCGAAATCGGCGACGACCGCGCGCCCGGCGCCGGCGCCTTCGAGCAGGTGCAGCCGATTTCCCGCCGCATTAATATTGCATGCGACTCAACGTTGACTTCGCTTCTCACGGCCGCGGCGCAGATGGACGCGCCCCCGAGCCGCCCTGAACACCGCGAGCGGTACGAGGTGCGCATAAGCTCGCAGCGGATCTACGAGACATCAGGATGAATTTCCGAGCGCGCAGGAGTATTTCGAGGAGCTGCGCCGCGAGGTGAAGGGCCTCGAGGAGCGACTGGCGACGGACGAGCAGCGGCAGGCGGCGGACGAGCGCGCGCTGCGGACGCTCCTCGCGCACATCCGCGACCACCCCAACAGCGACGACAGTTGCCTCTACACCGACGACGTGCTTAGTGAGCGCTCTGCCGCCCGCGGCCCCGCGCGCGGGACGGGGTTGCAAATCGTTTAATTTTTCGCGTTGCCGGAATCGAGTCGAGTAATTTTCGCGGGGCGTGCGCAGAGCTGCAGCAGCGGGACAGCTTCGGGCCCTCAAGCTTCAACGAGCCCCCGAGTCCGCACGACGTGATTCGCGACCTGACCGCGAAGAAGGTGCGCGCAAATTTATAGACTTCGAGATTCATTCAATGTTGTTCCTTATACATATAATTAGGCCTCGCTCGCAAGGCTTATAATTAGTTTCAGTTTCTGCATCGGCGTCGCTCAGAAATCGAAATTTAATCTGGGGTGCGCAGCTCGTCTATTACTACTGGGGCAAGCGGTCGGTGTGCTTCGTGACGCCGACGGGGGCGACGTACCACTTTGCCGGCTGCCCGGCCCTCTACGAGGGGGAGGACCTGGGCCACGTGAACTACAGCCGGTCCCGCCCGGGCCTCGCCGGCTACGCTTTCGGGAGCGAGGGCGAGATGCACGCCTGGGCCAAGGCGAAGGGCCTGCGCCCCTGCGGCGTCGCGCGCAAGGAATTCCACTGCACCGCCGTCGGCAGCTCGTACTGATCCACATGTACAATTACAATTACAAGCTTGAGCTTGTGAAGCAATCATGCGCGCTATTTCTATATATAGCTACAGCTACGTATACGCTTCAAGGCTTTATAGTTAATGATCATGCATATGATCAAAAGGCTTAAGCTAATTTCAATACATGAAACAGCTGCATATGCGTAGTCAGGCGGGCGCGGAATGCATTCAATGATTCATGCCCGGTTTTGGCCCTTAACAAATTAATTCCTCCCCAGATATCGATTTATATACTATGATAAAATTCATATAGCTAGATCGAGATCTAGAGGAATCCGAATTCTTTGATCATGAGTCGAATCGGCATCGAGGCTAGGGGCCCGGCCTTGATCATGAGTCGAATCGGCATCGAATCGGCGAAAATCTTAGAGAGATTGGAGGCCCGGCCGCGTCAGTCAAGGGCGCAAGACGTCGACCGCGGGGTTAGTCGATCGGCGCGCGCGCCGCGCGCCCGGTGGCCAGTGCACGTGCCGCGCCCTTATAATTATAAGCTTGAGCGGGTGCAACGCTATGCAAACGACGCGCGTTCACACACGCGCGCGTACGTTCTGATTTTCGCGCCGCGGGGCGCGCCGCAGCTGCAAATGGATATCGATAAGCCCCCGCGCCGTCCGGAGCACCGCAAGCGGTACGAGGTGCGCGGAAAGCTCACATGCGCAGCTGCAGCCGATCGCAATACTAGCAGACCGCGCCCGGCCCTGTGCAAGTGCGGCAAGTGCGGGCCGCGCGCGGAGGTGCAAGGGGGGGTACTGGTACACATTGCAGGGTACTTGGGGGGGAGGCGGGGGGCGCAGGGGAGGGGGCGGGGGGGGCAGCTAGAGAGGCAAGGCGGGCGGCTGGGCGAGGCGGGCGGGGTGGCGAGGCGGGTAGGTGGGGTGGCGACGCGGGCGGCGGCACCAGGTGGGCGGGCAGGCGAGGGCGGTGGCGGGCGGAAAAGCGGCATCCGAGGAGAGAAAGGTGGCGCCGGGCCCTGCGCGTAGCCTGCGCATGCGCAGAACCGAGGCGTCAGCTCGCCCGGACAGCGGCCGTGTGGGGGCGGGGCCCAGCGGAGGCGGCCGGGTCAGGTGCTAAGCAGCAGCGGGGCGAACCAGCGGCGGGGCGAACCTGGAGTCGACGAAGCTGAAGCAGCCGGCGGGGCGGCGGGCGAGAAAGCGGGCGGAGCGACAGGTGGCGCCGAGCCCTGCGCATAGCCTGCGCAGAACCGAGGCGTCAGCTCGCCCCGGACAGCCGCGGCGCCGGCGCGGGGCCCAGCGAGGTCGGCCGGGTGACGCGCGCGGCGCCGGCAGCAGCGGCGCCGGCGGGGCGAACCTGGAGTCGACAAAGCTGAAACAGCGGGCGGGGCGACGGGCGCCTAGGCCTAGGGAGCAGCTGCTGAAGCAGCGGGCGCGCGGAGCAGCTGGGAGCAGCGGGCAGGGAAGCAGCCCGGCGCGGCGTACTAGGAGCAGCTGCGAATACTGCGACGCCGCCACCTCCGCTACCGTAGTACAGCTAGTGCGGAGCGCCGGCCGCGGGTCAAGCCACGCATCCAGTCCGGCGCCCCGGCCGCGGGCCGAGGCGTGCGAGTGGTGATCCGCCCGTGCTTGCGCTTGAAGGGCTTGACATCGCCGAGCTGAAGTCCGCCTGAACCGGAGTCCGGCAAGATCTGCACCCGACCGTACCGGCCTTGTCAGAGCCGTCGTCGAATGTGCACGCCCAGCTTGGGATTGCCGGGCGGCGCGCGAGATCACCTAGGCCTTCCATCTGGCAAGAGTGTGGCATGTTTGAAGAGATCGGAATCGCCGAGCTTGAATCTGCTGACGGCGGGCGCGGGGCACTCAGAACCATCGGCGCACACTCGTCCAAGCGGCGCGCACCGAAACGCGGCGTCGCGGGCGCCTTCTTCCTGCACTGGCGAACGTGCTTATACAGGTTGTCCTGCCGAGTGAAGTGCTTCCCGCAGCGAGTGCATTTGCCGCCCGGATGGCAGCCGCGCGGGTCGGAGCAAGGCTGCAAGCTCGAGCAAAGCTCAACTTCGCTTGCGACTACGTCTGTCGGCCGCGGACCCGGGCGAAGGGCCATGACGACGCAGGAGAACGAAGTACGGGTACGGCAACACGATCTCCTCCAACTCTCAGGAGCGCTTTTTTTCGGCGCCCGGTACAACAGGTACTTGAGGCGGCCTAGCGCGCCGCACGCCGCTTCTCGAGCCCGGGCATGTATGACAAAGTTTGTAGAGCGCATCGAGAGCAATCAGGAGCACGTGGTCCGGCGCGTATAGCGATAGCAGGTGAGGCGCGACTTCGACATGTTTGCGCAGCCCCGCCCTTGCATTTTTTTCGGCCGCTCGCAGCGGCTACGATGCGATCACACCTATACGAGAGCGCATGCAAAGAATCGCATCTTACAAAAATTGCTAACACAGAAAGTACGCCGCACCAACTCACCAGGGGAGCAAGGGAGGGGGTACCCCCCCTTGCAATTAATCGATATCTTTGATCAAGGCGGTTGTTGATCATGCATATTATCGTGAGAGCGCAGGAGTACTTCCAGGAGCTGAGGCGCGAGATGAAGAGCCTTGACACGCGGCTGTCGGCGGATGAGCAGCGTCTGTCGGCGGACGAACAACGGCAGGCGGCGGACGAGCGCGCGCTGCTCGCTCACATCCGCGACGACCGGTACCACCCGAAAATGTACAGCGATCGCGACGGCAGCTGCCTCGAGCTCTTCACCGACGACGGTCTCAGTGCGCGCCGGGCGCTGTGAGCTGGACGTCGGTATACGTAGCTATAGGGATCAAACCTCGATACTGCGAAACGCTAAACGCTAAACGCTTAACTCTAAAACTCGATATAATTAATTCGGTCATGATCACTTTTCGCGGCCGCGCGCGGCGCAGAGCTGCAGGAGCGGGACCGCTCGGGATCCGGGCCGATGATCACAGCTGGGGGCGTTCAAGATCTGAATCGCGAGCTCCCGAGCCCTGAAGTGATCCGCGACGTGTCTGCGAAGAAAGTGCGCGAAACATTATATTCGAGGAACTTCTTTTCTGCGAGCAGGCGTCCTCATGATCAAATGCGTTAAATCGAAACGGGTTTCGCGTGCGCAGCTCGTGTACCAGTACTGGGGCAAGCGGTCAGTTTGCTTCGTGCTCGTATCGGCGACAGGGCCCTCGTGCACGTACCACTTTGCCGGCTGCCCGGCCCTCTACGAGGGGGAGGACCTGGGTCTGAGCTGCGTGATGATGAACCGCGACAACTACGTGTACAGCCGGGCCCGCCCCGGCATCACGGGCTACGCTTTCAGCAGCGAGGGCGATATGCGCGCCTGGGCGAGGGCCAAGGGCCTCCGCCCCTGCGCGTGCGGCGGCGCCCGCAAGGAATTCCACTGCACCGCCGTCGGCAGCTCGTATTGATCTGATTCTCAATCTGATTCTCGCAATAATAATATATATTGCAATTAATGTTATTTTTGCGAATTCGTGACATGCTCATGATCAGCGCTAGCGGCTCACTCGCTGAATCATGATCGGTGATCTTTAATTCAGTCTATTTTGACTCGAGCTGCTTCCTTTCTCGTTCTAGGGAAGATCTACGATCCAAGGGTTACATGAGCGAGCAAGCTTTGGAGCCAGCGGAAGGTGAGGAGGAGGGCGGGGGGCGGGCGAGTGGGCTCGGGGCGCCGGCCGCGGGGCTCTGGCCGGGGGGTACCCTCCTCGAGGCGCTGGCCTCCATCTGCCGGACGCGGGCCGCCAACTGCGAGCGGCGCGGTTAGACTGGAAGGGGCGGCGGGCGCTGACTCGATCTCGAGGCGCGCCTCTTCTCTCCGCCGCCGCCGATCCTCGAGCTCCCGCTCCAGCGGCCCCCGCTCGCTGGGCGCCTCCCGCGGCGCCGCGGCCGGCGCCGGCGCGAGGGCGGGCACAGAGGCGAAGAGGCGGCGCACATTCTGCGGGCGGGGTCCGGGTCGAACCCCGACGGGACTGTTTCGGGGGGTACGCGCACGGCGAGGAGGGCGACGTTTCCGGCGGCGATGTACGCGAAGGGCTCGCCCTCCGGGGGCAGGTCGGAGGGAGTCTGCACGGGGGTACGTGATCCAGGGGAGGGGGGGGTATGTGGATCCGAAACCGCGGCCCGGCGCACGGGGAGGTCGGAGGGGAGGAGGGGCAAGATCGGCCGCTTGTTGAGCTCCGCGAGCTGCGGAGGGGGGTACGCGAGGGTACGGAGGGTGGGGGGGGTACGCGGACCTGGAGGCGATCGCGGAGGAGGGGGTCCCGGATGGAGGCGGGGGAGAGGAGGGGTACAAAGGCCCGCAGCGAACCTGCGCGGCGTCGGCGGGCGGGGAGGGGGGGGGAGGGGGGAGGGGGAGGGGGGGAGGGGGGGGGGGGGGGGGGGGGGCGGCGGGCGGGACGTGCGCGCACTGCGGCGCGGGCGCCGAGGTCCGAGCCGGAGGGGCCAGCGGACGGGTCGTTGGAGCCCTGAGGGAGGTCGGCGCGAGCCGAGCGGCTAGAGGCACAGGAGAGGGGCGCTGGCTATATATAGGCACCGAGCACTCGGTCCAGCATCGGACGCGGCGGCGCGCGAGGGCGCGCACGACCCGCGCCGCCGCCCCCGCGTCCTGGAGACGTCGACGTCAGGGGTAGGGGGGTACGGGCACTGTGTGTGCGCGCGCACCGCGGGGGAGCACCAGAGGAAGAGGAAAGGGCCGCCCTCGTCCGACTCCACGTCGCACCTACGTATACATTGGCATCGAAGGAGAAGAAGATGGCGGAAATTCGAAGTTGAGGGCCCGGGCGGGAGCCGAACCGGGACTCGGGGAGAGCGGAGAGCGCCGCGGCGGCGGCGGCCGAGGCGGCGGCGGCGGCGTCGTCGGCCCCACCGGCCGCAGCCACGCCGACCTGCGCCCGAATCGAATCGAATCAAATCGCGAGAGCAAAAGATCGAGGGGAGCAGATCAAATTGAATTCAAAGCGCGCGGGCCTTCTGGGCGACGGTGAGGGCGAAGGAGGCGAGGCCGGCCTCCAGCAGCGCCCCGCTCGTGAAGTCCGCTGCGCGCGGGGCCTTCTGTGAGGGGCCCGGAGGCGGAGAGAAGAGAAGGGAAGGGCCGCCGGGCTAGGTCTGGCCAGGTTTTGATCTCGCTTTAGGTGAAAGAGAGAGGAGCGATTTGTAAGGGCTTTTTTACGCCAGGCCTAGAGGCGAAGACAATGAGGGCGGTCGAGGTCTACTAGGCTAGGTCAAGATAAAGGCGGTCTAGGTCTAGAAGGGCGGTTTAGGTCTGGCTCTGGATCTCGCGGCGCACCGAACTGCTGCTTGAGGAGGAAGCCCTGCATCTCATCGTCGAGCTCGGACCGCTCCCGCCACACCGGGAACACCGCCCTGGGGGGGAATGAGGAGGGCGGGTGGGGCGGGTGGGGAGGGGGGAGGGGGGCCGGCGCGCCTGCCGAGGGCGCGGGCGGCGGCGAGCTCCGAGCGGCAGCGCTCGGAGGAGCAGGCGGCGGGGGATACCGCGAAGACCACCGCGCTCGCTCGCTTCAGGAAGTCGAGCGGCTAAAAATAGGGACGGGTTAGAGGGGACTCGGAGCTGGAGGGGCGGGGGGGGGGGCGAAGGTCTGGGCTGACCGAGGCGGGTGCCCCCTCGGCGCCCGCCGGCGCCTCCTCGTCCTCCCGTGCGAGGCACTGCGCCCCGGCGCGGCCCAAAGCCCGACGTCAAAAGGCGTAATAGAAGGCCTAATAGGCCTAATTTAATAGAAGAAACTAAAGGCCTAATAGAAGAAAGCTAGAGGAACACGCGCCGTCACGTGGGCCGCCTCCAGGCCCTCCCGCAGGCGCGCCGCGAAGGCCGCCTCGCCCTCACCATCCCCGCAGCTGCCCGCGCGCGCTCAGGGAGGGGTACAGGCCTAGGGAGCACGGGGGCCGGGGGGGTACAGGGTACCAGATGTAGACGTCGCAGAGGCGCGACGCGCGCTTGAGGACCGCGAGAAATGCCACGTCGCGGTGGGCCTGGGTACAGGAATTCGAAATCGCGGGGGGTACACGGGAACGCAGGAGGCGCGACCTGCAGGACGGTCTGACGGTCGGCGCCCTCGCCCACCCCGCGGCCCGCGTCGGCCCCTGCGCATGCGCATCGGAATCGATTCGAAATCGAATGTGCAAGCGAGGCGCGAGGGCGGCGCGTTTGCGTACCCCTGGCGATGAGGGCCGTGCAGACGTCGAGCATCTCGGGCCCGAAGGCGACGGCGTGGTGGAGCGGGGTGCGCCCCTCCCCGTCCGCCTCGCTGGGCCGGGTTGAGCGGGGACCCGGGGGCGCCAGGGCGGCGGGGCGGACTCGAGGGCGGGGGCGGGGGCGGCGCGCGCGAGGCGGAGGGCCGTCAGGCGGAAGCCCAGGCGGCACGCCTGCGCGGGGCCGGAAGTGAGAGCGAGGCAAACAGGGAGAGCGGAGGAGCGCGCCTCGCGGAGGGCGAGCGACTCGTCCTTGGGGTCCACATCCGCCCCTCCCTTCTCGCGCGCCTCCTCCACCCGCCGGTACGCCCGCCACAGCGCCTCCGCCGCCTGCGGAGGCGCGCGCGCGCGCGTGAGCGAGCGCGAGCCGGCCCTTATCTAATTTAAAATTGAAGGCGGGACGGACGGCGGGGATGGTGACTTGGGCGATGTGCGGGTCGAGGCGCTCCTCGACGGGTACGCCCTCGCTTAGGGCGAGGTCCAGCCCCATCCTGCGGGCGGGCGGCCGCAGGCGGTTCAACAGTTCGCATGGCTTCGATTCGAGCGGGGGCTCTAGATCTGGCATGATTTAGACGGGGCGGGCGGGCGCGCCGGAGGAACGGGGGCAGGGTCGGGGCCGTTCTGACGTCCGTCCTCCGCAGAGAGAGCCCCTCGATGATCTGGAAGTTGATCGCCTCGGTGATCCTGCGGCGCGCCAGTGGGCGGGCGCCGCCGCGGGGGCGGGATCATAGGGGCGAGGGGCGCACGCTTTGGCGCGCTCGGCGCGCTCCCGGCCGCCCGCGAGGGGGGGCGGCCCCCCGCGCCGCGCGCAGGCCTCGACCTCCTTCTCCAGCAGCCACCTTCGCGATCGCGATCGCGATCGTGTCAGTTACTAACGGCCGGCCTCGAGGGTCGAGAGCGGCGCGCCAGATGACGTCACGGTTGTTCATGAACTCCTGGATCCCGTTGTCCCAGCCCGTCCCCTGCGTCCGCATGAACTCCCAGTTCGACGTATGCGCCACCTGCGCCCAGTTTCATACGAATGCATTCATAAACAGAAAATCGGACCGGGCCGGGGCGTCTACCTGGTAGAGGGGCCGGCCGTGCCCCAAGAGGGCGTCCCCGGCGAATTCCCAGAGGATCTGAGCGAGGTCGCGCCGGTTCGGACCGGATCTAGAGCGGGAATCGACGTGAGAACCGCGCTTGCCTTCAGCATGGGCAGCGGGCTGGGGTCCGCGCCCCGGTTCGTCTTCGTGACCAGCCGCAGGGCGAGCTCGGGAACCCCGGTGACGAACTCGGCCATCTTTCGAGAGCGTGCGTGCGCGTGAGGCAAATGAAAGGGCGGGGGGAATTCGAAGCTTTAAATTTGAGAGCCGCCGGCGCCGGCGCCGCACCGCCTCGGGCGAGGCGCGCGCGAAGACGGCGCGGAGGAGCGGCTCGCTGCGGGAGCGGACGGCGGCGCGGAGGGCGCGGCGTCGAGCGCGGCGCCCCGCGCGAGGAGGAGCTCGGCGAGGGGCAGGCCCAGCGGCGACTCGAGGGCCGCCTGCAGGGCCGTCCGGGGCCGGCCCTCCGGGTCCTCTTGCCCGCGGTCCACCGTCCACTCGTGCAGCCTCGCGTGCACGGCGCTGCCCCACGCGTCCGAGGACGGCACGCGCTCGAGGAGGTAGCCGGCCAGCGTCCAGACGTTCCCCACGGCCGGGTCCTCGTCGGGCGGCGCCCCGGCGTCCAGCAGCAGGCGCGCCATCTCCAGCGTGCTGCGTCGGTCCTCAAGTCAGCCTCAAGCTTGAAGGGGCCCCACAGGCACGCACTAGGCGACCATCTCTTCGTCGGGGGGCTCCCCCCTGCAGCGGCCGCTCGAAAGGGTATGGCTGCGACTGCAGGGGCCACGGGCGCGGCCGGCGCGCACGAGTCGGGCCGCGGCTCATGGTGGCCGCGCCGGAGGCACATGGCGGCCGCGAAGAGGGGCGGCCACTCCTCCGGGCGCTCCGCCGGGCCCAGGTTCAAGGGGACGTAGGAGGGGCAGACGCCGAGTTCCAGGGCGAGCCTGCAAACGTCGGCGGCTCAGCTGCGTATACAAGACGGGGCCGGCACCGGGCTCAAGCTTAAGCTCAGCACCTGACGAAGGCGGGGGAGCGGAGGAGGACGGCGACGGCGACGGCGGCGGTGGCGTGGGCGGTCCGCGGCAATGGAATGCCCGTCTCTTTGAGCGCCCTGGAACAAGGGCGCGGTTCAGGGCGAAAGCTGAAGGTGCGCGGCACCAAAATCAAAGCTGATCATGAACGCACCGCAGGAATTCGACGCCCTCGGCGCCGCGGGTGACTGCCTTGGCGAGGCAGCTCGTGCGGGCGCTCTGGTCGACGCCGCGCCGCGTGGCGTTGTCCTCCGCGAAGGCGTCCGCCCCCGCGGCCAGCAGCAGCCGCGCCGCGGCGGCCACGAGGGCCGGGGCCTGCGACGCCCGCCCCACCGGCGAGTCCAGGACCTGGTAAAGGCAGCTCTGCTGGTCCGACAGTCTTTGGAGGGCGCGCGGGTCGGGCGGCGGGAGGGATCCGGAGGGCAGCCTGGCGAGGAGGGCCCGCAGGGTGGGCAGGCTGCGGCGGAGCGCGGCGGCCTGCAGCGGCGAGCGGCACTTCTCGTACTGGCTGCCCTTCGACAGAGGCCACGCCACCGCGCTGGGGTTGGCGGGGTCGGCGCCAAGCGCCAGGAGCGCGCGGGCCGCGGCGACGTGCCCGCGGGAGGCCGCCAGCCCGAGGGCCGAGCTGACCTGGGCTGCGCCCCTTCCCCGCGGCCGCTCCACCGGCGCGCCGTGCCGCGCGAGGAGGCGGACGAGGGGGCGGAGCCCGCCGCCGCCGCCAGCTCGAGGGCCGAGAGCACCCCCGGGTCTCGGCCACCTGCTCTCCAGCTGGGGCTGGGCGTCCAGGAGGCGGCGAGGGCGAAGGGCGGGTCGAGCGCGGCCTCCACCCAGAACCGCGAAGCCGCTCGTCGGCCTTGGCGCCCGCCTCGAGCAGCAGCGCCGCGCATTCGTAGTGGCCCCACGCGCACGCCGCCACGAGGGGAGTCTGCGATCGCGACCCGTCGGCTTCGCCTCGGCCGGCGGTGCGGCAGGGATCCGGAGCGCGGGGAATCAACCTACCATGAGGAGTACCGTCTCGCGCTTGCCGGAGTCGGACACTTCGACGTCGCCGACCATCGCGGAGGCGGGCGCGCCCCTCGCGAGCAGCAGCCTGCGCAGGCTCACGTTGGAATGCGCGGACCGGGGCCGGGGCCGGGCCGAGGCGGGGCGCGCGGGCGGACCGGAGGCAGTCGGCGGCGCCGG
Organism: Cyanophora paradoxa; assembly: GCA_004431415.1. Classification (NCBI taxonomy): domain Eukaryota; class Glaucocystophyceae; order Cyanophorales; family Cyanophoraceae; genus Cyanophora; species Cyanophora paradoxa. The sequence goes on along the minus strand of QPMI01000188.1, from coordinate 1,782 downwards.
CGCGGGCGGCGAGGGCGAGGCAGACGTCCAAAAGGCCGGCGGGCGGCGCGGGGCAGCGCTCCAGCAGCATTTCCTGCAGGGGGAGGGGGCGCGTGCAAACGTGAGGACAAGGCACAAGGGACGAGGGGGGGGGGGGGGGGGGGGGAGGAGGGGGGTGAGGGGGGAGGAGGGGGGAGGAGGGGGGAGGAAGGAAGGGGGGAAGGGGAGGGGGTACCAGGACGGCGCGTGGCGGCGGCGGCGGCGATCTCGAGGGGCTGGCGAGGGCGCCGCGGCGGGCCTCGGGGGGCGACGGGCAGCGCTCGAGGAGCAGGGCGACGACGGGGGCGCGCCCCTCCAGCGCCGCGTACTGCAGCGCCGAGAACTGCGCGAGCGGCCCTGCGGCGCCGGCTCGGATCCGGCGGGAGGCGCTTTTCGGGTTCGGGAAATCGAAGCTCACCTGGAGGTCCGCCCCGTCGCATCCCTGGCGCGCGCGCCGTCAGCCGCCGCGCCGCCGGCCCGGTTCCCGTTATCTTTAACGTTCTAGATCTAGCCCCGCCCCCCGCACCTGGCGAGGAGGAGGGCGACCGTCTCGACGCTGCCGGCCGCCGCCGCCGCCTCCAGCGCCCGCACCGCCACCTGTGGGGCCCTCGGATCGAGTTCGAAGAAGGGGGAATCCGAGGGCTCGCCCCGCGCGGCCTCCCTGGATTCGCCGCCCTTCCCGGCCGCGAGCCCCTCCCAGTCGACCTCCTCGGGGTCGAGCCGAAGGCCTTGAAGTACGGATCGACAGGCGCGGGGCGGCGCGGCGCAGCGGGACGCGGGCGGCGCAGGGCGCGTCCAGTCGCGCGCCGGCCTCGAGCAGCGCCGCGTGGCGGCGACGTGGCCGCCGGCGGCGGCGGAGAAGAGCGGCGCCCGCGTGTCGCCGTCCGCGTCGGCCCTGCGCCGCACCCAGGAGGTACCTGCGGACCGTTTGCAATTGAGGAAGGGCGGTAGACGAATTCCAAGGGGGGTACGCCCGCACCGGACGGAGTCGACGTCGCCCCTCGCGGCGGCCAGCACGAGGGGCGCTGGGCGTCTCGCCAGGGGAGCTTGGCCGCGCGGCGGGCGGCGGGCAGGCCCTTCCCTCCAAGAACCTGAGCGGCGGCTCTGAGGCGGCGGCGCGCGCGGCGCGGCGCGCGGCGCGCGGCCCGCGGCGCACCGTACGGCGCGCTCGTGGGAGAGAAGGGCGGCGCAGGGGAGGTCGAGCAGGGCGGCGCCGGCAGCGCCGCGCCGCGCTCCGCCAGCGCGAGGAACGCCTCCACGTGCCCCGCCTGGGCCGCCGCCAGCAGGGGGTTCCGGCCCGCCGTCCAGCGCCTGCGGGGCGGGGGGGTAGGGCGGGGTACATGCGTACATGCACGGCGATGCGTGGCGGGGGGGGGGCGGGGTGGGGGGGGGGGCGGGCACCTCGATGTCAGCGCCGAGGTCGAGAAGGAGGCGAGCGACGTTCGGCGTGCCCCGCGGCGGCGGCGGCGTGCAGCGGGGAGGGAGCGGCGCCCCGCCCCGTCGCGGTACCCGTCCAGCGGGCCCCCAGCTCGCGCAGGGCCGCACGGCGCCGCGTGGCCGCGCCCGCGGCGAGGCAGATGGGGATCCGCGGGGTTGGGGCGGGCGGCATCTCTGCCGCCGCCCTCCGCGCAGCCGCATCCGCAGGGGCTTTGGGGGCCGCAAACTCCAGCTCGGCCAGGCCTAGGTCCAGCCCTGCGGCGGCGAGGGCCTGCGGCGCGCCCGCGCCGAAGTAAGAGCCGGAATCGAATCCGAATTCGAAGGTTT